>BHFV01000926.1:0-12735 GCA_003568905.1 Trebouxiophyceae sp. KSI-1
GGCGGGCGTGAGCGCGACGGCGGGCGGCGCGGCGCGGGCGGCGCGCGCGGCCTTATTGCGCGCGAGCGCCTGCTGGTCGACGGTGAACTTGATCGCGTCGGCGGCCGCGCGCGTGCGCAGGTAGTACATGCCCGTCTTGAGGCCGGCGCGCCAGGCGTGGAAGTGCAGGCTGGTCAGCTTGCCAAAGTTGGGGTCGCTCATGTGCACGTTGAACGACTGGCTCTGGTCGATGAACGCGCCGCGGTCGGCCGCCATGTCGACCAGCTTGCGCTGCTTCACCTCCCACACCGTCTTGTACAGCGCCTTGAGCTCCTCCGGGATGTCCAGCTCCTGGTTTGCGGGGGGGGGAGGCGGCTCAGGCGCAGCTTTCCCCCCGGGCCCACCGCCCGCTCGGCAGGCAGCCCAGGTGGCGCTGCGCGCCTGCACGGAGCCGTTGGCGGCGACCAGCTCGTTCTTGAGGTCGGCCGACCACAGGCCGAGGCGCGTGAGGTCCATGAGCAGGTGCTGGTTGACGACCGTGAACTCGCCGCTCAGCACGCGCCGCACGTAGATGTTGCTCGTGTACGGCTCGAAGCACTCGTTGTTGCCCAGGATCTGCGGGCAGAGGGGGCGGGAGCGAGCGGTCAGGCCTCGCCCGGCAGCCGGGTGGGGGGGAGGGGGCACTCCAGGCGGTCCCCCCTCCATGCCAAGCGCGCCTGCGAGGTCGAGGCGGTCGGCATCGGCGCGAGCAGCAGCGAGTTGCGGACGCCGTGCGCCGCGATGTCCGCGCGCAGGCCGTCCCAGTCCCACCGCGCGCTCGGCGGCTTGACGCCCCACATGTCGTGCTGCAGCACGCCGCGGCTGACGGGGCTGCCCTCGTACGTCTCGTAGGGGCCTGCGGGGAACAGGGCGGGGCCGGCTGAGGACGGCGGGCCTGGGGGCGAGCAGGCAGCAGGCGGCGGCGGGGGGAGGCCCCCGGCACGCACCGTGCGCCTTGGCGAGCGCGGCGGACGTCTGCAGCGCGGCAAAGTAGATCGTCTCGAAGATCTCCTTGTTCAGCTGCGTGGCCGCCTCGCTGTCGAAGGGCAGCCCCAGCAGCAGGAAGGTGTCCGCCAGGCCCTGCACGCCGATGCCGATCGGGCGGTGGCGCAGGTTGGAGCGCCGCGCCGGCTCGACCGGGTAGTAGTTGATGTCGATGATGCGGTTCAGGTTGCGGGTGGCCAGCCGCGTGACGGCCGCCAGCTTGTCGAAATCAAACACCCTGCGGCGGTCGCGGCGGCCCTGAGGCGCCGCCCCCCCCGCCGGAAGCGGCGTGCCTGCCGGCCGGCTGCGGGCCCGGGCGGCACCTGCCCGCGGCGTCGAGCGAGCCGACCAGCTTGACCCGGCGGCCGTCCGAGGCGCGCTCGCGCACAAAGCGCGGCAGCGCGATGCTGGCCAGGTTGCAGACGGCCGTCTCCTCGGGGCTGGAGAACTCCATGATCTCCGTGCACAGGTTGCTGCACTTGATCGTGCCCAGGTTCTGCTGGTTGCTCTTGCGGTTGCAGCTGTCCTTGAACAGCATGTACGGGTTGCCCGTCTCCACCTGCGGCCGCCCGCCCCGCCTGCTCGGCGCGGGCGCCGCGCGCTGCCGCGGCGGCGGGGCCCGGCGGGGAGGGCGGGCGCCGCGCCTGCGCCTCCAGGATGGCGAACCAGAGCTGCTGCGCGCGGATGACCTTCTTGGCGCGCCCCTCGCGCTCGTAGCGCGCGTACAGCGCCGCAAACTCGTCGCCCCACACGTCCGCCAGGCCGGGCGCCTCGGACGGGCAGAAGAGGCTCCACTCGGCGTTGGCCTCCACGCGCTCCATGAACAGGTCGTTCGTCCACAGGCCGTAGAAGAGGTCGCGCGCACGGCTCTGCACGTTTGCCAGGGGAGGGCGCGCTCGGCCTGCCGGGCTTCTGGGACGGGGGGCCGCGGGGGAGGCGGGGGCAGGCGGGGCGCGCCTCCTCCTTGCCGTGGTTCTTGCGCAGGTCCAGCCAGTCAAAGATGTCCGCGTGCCACGGCTCCAGGTAGATGGCAAAGGCGCCCTTGCGCTTGCCGCCGCCCTGGTCGACGTACCTGCCGAGGGGTGGGCGGGGGCGGCCGGACGCGTCAGCCGCCGGCCAGCCCCGCCTTGGAGACTGCCCTGGTGGGAGGAGGCGGACCGGGCGGTGTCGTTGAAGACGCGCAGCATGGGCACGATGCCGTTGGAGGTGCCGTTGGTGCCGCGGATGTAGGAGCCGACCGCGCGGATGTTGTGGATGTGCAGGCCGATGCCGCCGGCCGACTTGCTGATGGCCGCGCACTCCTTGAGCGTGTCGTAGATGCCCTCGATGCTGTCGCCCTTCATCGCGATCAGGAAGCAGGAGGACAGCTGCGGGCGGGGCGTGCCCGCGTTGAACAGCGTCGGCGAGGCGTGCGTGAACCAGCGCTCGCTCAGGTGCAGGTACGTGTCCAGCGCCGCCTCGATGTCCTGCCGCCCCGGGACGGGCACAGGGCTCAGGCGCCCCGAGCGGCAGGTGACAGTGAGGCCCAGGGCGCAGCAGCCGGGAGTCCAGGGGGGGGCCCACCTCCTTGTGGATGCCGACCGCCACGCGCATGAGCATGTGCTGCGGCCGCTCCACGACGGCGCCGTTGATGCGCAGCAGGTAGCTGCGCTCCAGCGTCTGCGGGCGCGGCCGGGGCGCCGAGACTCAGCCGCCGCCGCTGCGGCCCCCGGCCCGGCGCGCAGGGGGCAGGACGGGCCGGCACCTTGAAGCCAAAGTAGTCGTAGTCAAAGTCGCGGTCGTAGATGATGGCCGAGTCCAGGCGGTCCGCGTTCTGCAGGCCGGCAGACCACCGAGCGTCAGCGCGTCTGTGAGTGCTGGCTGCGGCGGAGGCGAGCCGTCCGGGCAGAGCCTCAGCGCGCGCCTTCATGATGATGTCGTTCACGTCCTCCGCGATCAGCGGCGCCGGCTGGTTGTTCTTCGGGTTGATGTGGTGGAACATGATCTTCACGCTGCGCCACCACAGGCGCCGCGACCCGAGCTCAGCGCCCAGCCAGTGGGAGCGGGGCACCAGGCGCCGCTGTGACTCAGCAGCAGAGCAGCGGGCGAGCAGTCCGTGCACCACCATGCTCCCTCATGGCCAGCAGGCCTAGGCCAGGAAGGAGGCGCACGTTTCGGAAAAGGACTTGAGCGTGTTCTTGTGCAGGTTGGACACCGCGATGCGCGCCGCCAGCTGCGTGCCGCCAGCAGGCCCCAGCTCAGAGACTGCACTGATGGCGGCCGATGGCGGGAAAGCGGCGGCCACGATGCCGGGCCACGCTTTGCGGCGGGGGGAGCGAATCGGGACACAGGGGAACTCACGACCGCGTAGTCGGGGTGCGTGGCCGTCATCGAGGCCGCGGTCTCGGCGGCCAGCTCATCGAGCTCGCTGGTGGTCACCCCCTTGTACACGCCCGTCGCGACCTTTTGTGCCACCCGCACCTGCAGGATCATGCACATCGCCTGTCAGTCTCTCGCCACTCCTTGAAGCAGCAGCACCCCGCCCATCTTGCATCACCGAGAATCGCCGGGACGCCGGCGGTCACTCCGACCGTGTCGTGAAGTCCGTCAGCATGACCTCTCATGTACACGAGGCAGTCGGCAGCCGGCGGTGCCACTGCGGGCTCCAGCGCCCCCAGGAGCGTGTTCAAATGGCGCCTCGCCAGCCGCGCGTGCTCCGCCGGGACAGAGGGCGGGCACACCGGGTCACAAAAGTCTGGGTTGAGCCCGTAGGACAGCTTTGTGATGCGCGCGGTTATCTTGTCAAAGTGCACCGGCTCCTTCCGGCCATCGCGCTTGACCACATACATCACGCCCGATGCGGCAGCCGGCCGCCTGTCTACCCGCGCAGGCTGGCCAGGTCACGAGTTTCTATTTTTCGTGAGCAAAGAAAGGTGAAAGCGGGGCGAACATGTGTGCTTAGAGCAGGCAAAAAACAAAGCATGAAATGGTTTCGGCGCTTTACGACGTGCTACGCAACGCGATGGCCGCTGGGGCTGGCAAACTAAAGCCATGCTCGCATTTGTGAGCATGATGCATTGGGAGTCGTGATCGCTGGCCCGCGGTCTGGCCGTAAATACGACCCACCCTTGCTTGCATCTATACAGTTTTGACAGGCGGTGTCCCGGCCTCCTGGCGAGAAAAACAGCATTGTCACCGCAGAAAAAACATCAACCTTCTCGCATTCTCCCCAATGTTGCATGCATGTCGCTGATGAGGCGGGCCTGTGAAGAGAAAGAAGATGAGTTTCCATCTTTTACTTGTGCTTACTTGTGCCTTCCCCCGCACGGGCGCCACCAGCCTGCAGATGCCAGCATCCTGCGATCCCAGTGCGGCAAATGCCAGCGTCAGTGCAAGCTGCGGAAGGCGGAGGAGGCGGTTACAGCGCAGGCTGTGCTCCCTACCTCCTCCTGGACTGCTTCCATTCCAGGCACGATCGCCGACCCACCATCGTCACGTCCCACACCGTATGACCGGGAAGAAGCGATGACCGGGAAGAAGCGCAAATCGATCGAGGCCGCCGACCCACCAGAGCCCAGCCCCGTCCTCAAGAAGAAGGCCGGCAAGCTGAGATCACTAGCACCTGACGTCAGCAAGGCGGCGGCGCCGAAACGGCGGGCGCGCAGCGAGCCGGCGGATGGGGATGCGAGCCAGGGCACTTCGACTGCTGCGGCCCCGTCCACCGAGGGACAGGCGAGCGGCAGAGTTCGCAAGAAGAAGCGGGCTGCGGTGACCGAGAAGGAACCCACTGCTGCCGGCTTCACTGGCAAGAAACGGCGAAAATCTGAAGCAGCACCGGCTGGTGGCGAGGCCGGCGGAGAGCCAGCAGGCACTGATGAGGGTCCACAGCCCAAGAAGCGCCGGAGGTGGGTCGACCCTGATTGCCGTTCCTGTGGCCCGGGCGCCTTTGGCCATCACCGAGCTCCCACCGCCCGCCTGCAGGCGGTCCCGGCAGCAGCCGCCGGCGGGGGACGTGCCGGAGGAGGAGCGGCAGCGGCGCGAACGCCAGCGCCAGCTGCGGGTGACCCTTCTGCTTGCAGCCGCCCGCCTTTCCGCTTGCAGTCCCGACGCTGGCCGCGTGCCGACCGAGGGCTCGGGCGCCTGCAGGAGCTGGCGCTGAAGATGCGCGCGGAGGGCAAAAAGTACCGGCAGCCCCGCAAGCGGGCCCCGGCCGCCAAGGAGAAGGCGGCTCAGCCGGCGGGCGCCAAGGAGAAGGGCAAGGAGAAGGGCAAGGGGCCGCGCGAGGAGGCCGGGCGGCCCGCCAAGAAGCGGCGGGAGGAGACGGGGACGAAGCCGGAGGGCAAAGTGGAGGTGTGTCGCGCCCCGCCGCCGCTGCCGCCCTCGCAGCACGGGCGTGCACGGGGGGCAGGCGGCTGACCGTGCCGCCCACGGCCGCACCGCCAGGTGCTGGTCGTCCCCATCTTCTGGAACCGCAAGCCGCAGGAGAAGGAGCGCGTGGTCGAGGCGGCCGTCGCCGTCGAGCGGCTGCTGGCGGGCGCGGGCGTCGCCGCCGGCACCGACACGACCAACGCGCTCTCCCCGGGCCAGAAGTTTGCCTACTGGTGCGCCGCCGCGACGCTGCGCTGTGCCCAGCCCCGGCTCCAGGGGGGAAGCAGCGCCGAGCGCCGCGGCCGGCCGCGCAGGGAGCACCGCGGCGTGCTGGTGCGCGTGGAGTGCGGGCCCAAGGAGGCCGACTGCGGGCAGTGCGTGCTGGCGCTGACCGCCACCGCCGGCTCCGTCGCGCGGAGGCAGACCTACCAGGCGCGTGGGCGCGCAGGCCAAGGCCCCGCTGCCGGTGCGCCGGCGGCCGCGCTGAGCTCGGCACGGACCGCAGGTGGGGCCGGACCTGCTGCAGGCCGTGGGCGCGGCGCTGGGCCGGCAGCTCGCGGCCGGCAAGTCGGGCGGCGGCGGGGCCGCCAGGGCCGCCGCCCCGGCGCCGGCGCACGTGGGCCCGGCGCGGGCGGCGGCCGTCAGCGGCGACGACGTGGGGGGCGACTTTGCCGGGCTGGAGCCTGCGGCCGAAGAGGCAAAGGGCGGCAAGAAAAAGAAGAAGCAGAAGCGCATGTGAGGAGGCGTGCAGGGGTGTGAGGAGCGATGAGAGGCGGGCGAGGCGCAGCTGCGTTCACGTTTCTGTTGGGTTCTGTGGTTGCGTGGGCCAATGTTCTGCTGGGTTGCTCACTGGCAGCAGCAGCAGCACTCAGCTGCCAGGCCGTGTGAGCGGTACGCAGCCCACCGGCCACACAACACCGCCGCGCTATCAATCGCTCTGCGCGAAAAGGGAAGAGTGCGTCAGGCAAAGATCTCCGCGTGGTCCTGCGCGGCAATCTTGCACAGCTCGTTGTAGGTGCCCAGCTCTGCGCAGCAGGCAGGCCCAGGTTCAGCCGCCGCTGCTGCCGCCCAAGTCTGCTGCGGGCCGACTGGGCCGGTCAGGGAGGCAGGGCACCGAATGTGGAGCCAAAGTTGACGTGCGCCTCTTCCCGCAAGCTGCTGGGCGACGTCACGACGCCCCGGAACTCCACAAACGGCGTCTCGAACGCCGTGTTTGCACTCGAAAGCTCCACCGAGACCATGCCGCCGTCTGCCGCCTTCACACGCGCCTTGCTACCCTCCACGGAGTCGATCTGCGCGCAGCAAGCGCTGTCAGAGCCATGGCCAGGCCAGAAAAGCTTTCTGCTCAACTGCTCTTTTGCATCAGCTCGGAAAGCCAAGCACAGCGCCAAGCAAGCGGACGAAGCAGGCGCTGATACCGAGACGAAGCTAGAAGGCGCCGTGAGTCGATCATGCCCCCACCTCCTCCCGTTTCCACTTTTTGTCAGCAATCAGGCGCCCATTTCGACCTGATTTCGAAAGCTTGCCGAGCGAGTGCCGACCTGCGCGACTAGTAGCACTCGTTTGTTGATATACTGCTGCAGCATCTCAAAGTTGACGCGCGGCGTCGCCTCGGTCGCTATCATGGCGAGTCGCCGAGCGAATCAGCCAAAGCACGATGGTGTGTCTGCGAGTCGGAGGTCCTGCAATCAATGTAGCTGCCGCTGCTTGCGTCACAATGTGCAATACACCATGCGTTCTCGAACTCGGACGGGAGCTTGGTGAGCTCCCAGCCCAGGTTGGCATCCATTCAAAACACGAGCAGAGGGAAGCGGCACGAAGAACGAACAGTAACAGTCCGCTGCTAGCCGGTTTCCATTGGCTGGTGCTCGTCCACAGGGCCTCCCTCATCCGGCTCTGCTGCGCCCGGTTCCGCTGCGCCCTCATCCTCCTCCAACACCTCCGCCTCCAGTTCGTCGAGGCAGTGCAGCAGCAGCGCCACCTGCTTGCGCCGCACCTGCATAGCGCACGCCCACCCACTGAAGACCGCCAGCCGGGCAGGCAGGTGAGGCCTGCTCTCGAGCGCCGGTGGGCGTGCCTCCGTCAGGCGGTCGAGCTTCTCGCTGTCCGCCTGCAGCGTCAGGATGTCCGCCTCGAGCTGCTCGCACTCCTGAATCGTGGCGGCGCGCTGCTGGTGCTGCATGATCTGGTCCCGCACCGCCTGTGTGGAACCATGCATGGTTTCGGCTCCCCGTCCGCCCGGGCGCGGCAGTCGCGCAGGAGGGCGGCGTGAAAGTGCTGGCAACTGCTGACCTCATACTCCTCGCTGTGTTGCCGCACCACCAGCGCCTTTGCCAGATCCTGCTTGCGCGCCTCTATGTCCTGCTGCGCCTGCGCCAGCCAAGTGCAGTTGCTTTAAGCGCGTTGCCTGACAGACAACGTTGGATTGCTGCCAGGTCGACGGCACTCAAACAGCTGCCGGGACGGGGGGCAGCGCCTGCACGATGGCCTCCTCCTGCTCTGCCTTCTTCTGTCGGTAGCTCTCCTGGTCCAGCCGGTTGGCCTCCTTGGCGCTGTCCATCTTGAGCGACTGCGTGCCGGCAGCAGGGCGCTCATGCGCAGCACCGCGTGAAGGCTGGACATCCTCTACGCGCTGCGAGTGGAGAAACAAAGGCTGCCCACCCAGAATTCCATGTTGAGCAGCTCCTTGATGAGCGCCTTGAGCGGCGCTTCCAGTGCCTCCAGCTCACCGGACTCGGCTTCTCGGCTGAACGCCGCAAACCTGGCAGGCAGCAGCTCTTCCCTGAGATCTGGCAAGCCACCACTTTGCATCGGAACCGCCCTGGTTTTTAAAGGCGGCGACCAACCAGGTGGCTATGGTCTTGAACTTGCTGGTCTGCGTCAGTAGCCGCTTCCGGAGCTGCTGGTCGTCCTCCTCGGCCTGCGCCGGTTTCTGGGGCTCCGCTGCGGCGCCACTCATGGCTTTCCTGCAGGACGCGAGCAGGCTGAGCCAGGAAATTCGCTTAAGTTGTGATGCGGATGCACTCGCTCAACTGCACGTCTGTTTTTTCGCCTGACGGGCGGAAAAGGCGAGGAAGGATTTAAAGGTATGCACTGTACCTAAGAAGCACTGGACCGTCGGCCGAGACTGAGAGCTCCTCCCGCTGGCTGTGGGCAGGGGATTGGGGAATGTGCGGCGGCAGCCTGCGTGGTCGGTCTCGGGTGTCCAAACTCCTGGATCCGTGCTCAGCAAGAGCAGCACTGCCGCAGTGCTGCCTGGAAATGAAATAAAGAGTGGGTTTGCTTGCAAATTGCAGAGGGGGGGCCGCTGCCGCAGGCTGGCATGTCATGCAGGCCGTGACAAGATCTTTAGTGTGGAGCTTGGAACTCGTTACAGGAGTGAGCTTGCTGCTGCTGCTCCGGGCATGCCCGCCACTTTGGGCGGTGATGCTCCAGGCGTCATTTATTCACGCCAGTGCGCCATAGCGCCGGGGGAGCCAACGCATTCCTCTTCAAAACAGGGGCAAGGGACGTCAAGGCGTCTGCTCAGTCACCCTGCAGCAACAGAGCCAGCGCAGAGCCGGCCGCAGTCATGTCTCGACCACACTGGAAGCTGGCACCTACCTTGCTGTCCTAAAGCTGAAGCAAGGGGGCATCCTTTCAACGGCGACATTGCTATCAATGGCGGCGAGTGCGGCGGCCACTGGGTCGCCGCCTGTCTAACAAAGTGGGTGCGTCCTTTGCAAGGCTCGGGCATGTGTTGCAAGCGTATCGTATTGTTGGGGGCTGTAGCTGCCAGCAGCCTGGCGGCCAACGGGAAGAGCAGTCTGGAGCTAGTCTGGGGCTGTGCGCTGCTGGCAGGACCAGTGTGGCCTGCGCGCACACCTGTGCGCAAAAAAGAGGCAGGTGTGTGCTCTGGGTGGTGAAGGCACAGGTCTGCAAAGTGCAGAAGCATGGCGGGGTGGTGGGGCCGAAATCTCCGCGGGAACACGGAGCTCTGGAGGGGGAGGGGTGTTGGGAACCAAGCGGAGCTGCAGCCGCAAAGACGCAGCTGCGCACGCTGCGGGAGGGAGAGTGCAGTCCAAACCAGCTCTGTGGAGCAGTTTAAAAAATTTCTCTGTGGGGTTGGTGGGTCCCTGCGGGGCCAGTGCCCAAATTTCAGCGGCCTGACTCAAAACCACAGCCCACCTCAGTTGGAGGCCGCCTGTCGCCCTGGACGGTCCTCCGGTGCAGTATGTCAGCTGCCAGTGGGCGGGTCTGCCTGCATGGGCGCAGTGCAGGGTCAAGCAAAGCCGTGCAGCCTGCGCCCCTGCCGCTCGCAGCCCCACCTCCGAGGAGGAGGCGCACCAGCACCGGCAGGACGGCGGCGCTGCGCGGCGCTGGACGCTACGACGTCGAGCTGGAGCTCTCGTCAGACAGGCTGGTGTCGGGGCTGCTGCGCGGCCGGCCGCCGCCCAGCAGACCGCGCCAGGCCTCGCCCGCCGCGACCTCCTGCACGGCACGCCGCCCCCCTTCAGGCCTGCTGCGCTGCATCGCCGCCTGCGCCCAGGTAGCGGCATGGCGGCCGGGCGCAGACGCGCCTTCGGGGCCGGCAGCGGGCGGTGCGGCGACTGGGCCTCGGGGCTCTGCTCCCTCCCGGCCGCAGGCTGGCGCTGCGGGTTGGGGCCAGCGAACGCGTTGGGCAGGCCGTAGCGACCGGCAAACACCCGGGCCTGCGGCCGCGCCCGGCGCCTCAGCCTCCCCGACGCCGCGAGGGGCACAGCTCGATGGCCGCCGCCGGAGCGAGGCGCGGCCGCACCTCGTGGGCGAACATGGCCTGGAAGGGCACGCGCTGGTGCAGGAAGGGGTGCTGCGCGACGGCCGCCAGCGGGGGCCGCGCGGCCGGGTCGACGGCCAGCAGGCTCGCCACCAGGTCGCGGGCGGCGGGCGAGACGCGGCCCGGCAGCGGCGCCATGCGCCCGGCCACCGTGTTGCGCAGCGTGGCCGCGTCCGCGCCCGGCTGGCGCGCATCCAGGAAGGGGTGGCGGCCGGCCAGCAGGATGTACAGCGTCACGCCCAGGCCCCAGACGTCGATGGCGGCGTCGTCGGTCGGCGGCGGCCGCCCGGCCTGGATGATGCACTCGGGCGCGACGGTGTGGACGGTGCCGCAGCCCTGGCGGATGGGCGCGCCCAGCGGGGCCGCCAGCCCAAAGTCGATGACCTGCGGCAGCAGCTGGGCGGTCGGGGGGCCGCGGCCACGCCGAGCTCGGCAGCGGGCTCGGATCGGCAGGCGGCGGATCGCGCACCTTGAGCGTGTGCGTGCGCAGGTCGACCATGCAGTTCTCGGGCTTGAGATCGCGGTGCGTGACGCCGACTGCATGCATGTGCGTGACCGCGTCCAGAAGCTGGCGAAAGTAGTGCACGGCGTGGCTCTCCGGCACGGCGCGGCTGCAACGCAGCGTGTACTCCAGCAGGTCGGGGCCGTCCACCAGCTCGAGCTGCGCGGCATCAGGCAAGCCTCAGGACGGCGGCCGCCGCGAGCGGGTCTCTCGTTTTGAAGCTGGCAGGGCGTCGCACCACCAGTGCCAGCCGCTCATTATCTGGGACGACATCAAGCAGTCCGACGATGTTTCGGTGGCAGAAGAGGGCCGCCAGCCTGATCTGCGGCGGCGCGGCGGCGGACGTCAGCTCGCACTACCTCGTTCCGAGGCCGACAGCAGCGAAAACATCGACTCATTCAACACAGCGAGGCCCGATGCTGGAGCCGGCAAGCGGCGGGCTGTCCTCGCGCGAGCAGCCCACTCGAGCGCAGGTGCCGCACCTCTTGCGCGATCAAGGATGGCGGGAGGGCGAGGCTGCCGCAGGCCGTCAAGCGCATCACCTGCATCACATGTACAGCTTCAGTGACGTCCCTGCGCCGACCGACGCAAAAGCGTCCGCGCGCAGGCTCAGTCCAAGGTCCGAAGCTGGGCGCAATCATTTGCCTTGAGCGCGACGCGCTGCGTCGCCTCCCAGCCGTGCACAGCTTCCTCGGCATCCACCGCCTCGTACACCACAGCCGTGGCGCCGCCTGCGAGGCCCGCCGAAGATTCAGTTCGGCGCTGGCCGCGGTCCCATGCTTCCCGGAAACATGCGAGTTGCTGCCCTGCTTTACCGCGGCTGCAACTCGCTGCCGGCGGGCCAGATGGATCCTAGTACCCGATCCCCAGGTCCACGACCCGAACCCGCTGCCGCTTAACACGTTAAAAGCGTCCTAGGAGCCTCATCGCCGCATGCGACCGGGGGTCTGAGGCTGCTGGCAGCGGCGCAAGAGACGGAGGCTCGGAAGCCCGGCAGCAGTCCGACGAAAGCCCAGGGGACCGCACCGTTCAACTCGCGCAGCAGCCGGAAGCGCCCAATCCGGCTGCCCGGCATGGGGCGGCGCGCGTCGCCGGCGAGCTCGCCCGCGGGCCCGCCGCGCCCGGCGCACGTCGCCTCCTCCAGGCCGTGCCGCAGCGCCGTGAGGCTGCGCTCCGCCTGGCAGGCGGCCATCGTCGCGGCGACAATGCGCGCTCGTCGCAAACTGCTTAGGTGGCAGCTGCACGCGAGGCAGTGTGTGTGCGGCGCGGGCGCAAGATTTCGCGCACGGCCCTGCCGAGGGCGCGGGGGCGAGAATGTAAAACAGACAGCTGTGGCCTTGGACGGGCCCACCGCCCCTAGGACGGGGGCATGTAGCCAGGTGTCTGGTGTTTAAACAACGCACATTGCGCAGGCGCAGGCGCAAGCCAGGCGCAGGCGCAGGTGGCACAGGTCACACGTCCAGCATGTGCCGCCGCGCCGCCAGGCGGGCCAAGCCCAAGCTGACGGCCTGCAGCCGCAAGCTCGCCTCGCCGCCCGCAAACTTGCCCTGCAGCGCCACCTCCTGCGCCAGGGCGCAGTGCTGGTGAGCCCCTGCAGCAAGCCCAGCCTGCCGCCAGGGCACCCGGCCTTCCAACCTGGGGGGCTCGCCTGCAGCCGCACGAGCAGCGCGCCCGGCGCCGCGAAGAGCTCGGGCGACGCCTCCATGAGCGGCAGCGCGGCGAACAGCAGCCCCACCGCCGCCTCGGGCGCCAGCTGCCCTGCTCCGCCGCCCAGCAGCGCGTCCAGCGCGGCGGCCGCCTGCACGTGCCGCGGCCGCGCTTCACCGCCGCGGCCCCCTGCCTGCTGCTGCGACCGCGGGAGCGGGGAGGGGGTCCGCCGGGCGGACGCACCTGCCGCCTGTCTGCCTCGGACGTGCCGGCCAGGCCGCGCGCAAAGCGCAGCAGCGCGTGCAGCGTGGCGGGCGCGCTGGCGGCCGCCCCGCCGCCCCCGCCGCCGCCGGCCGCGCGCAGCAGGCAGTCGAGCGCGCCCAGCTCCGCGCGCACGGCCGCCAGGTCGCCGCGGGCGGCGGCGGCCGCGGCGGCCGGCAGC
>BHFV01000927.1:0-12730 GCA_003568905.1 Trebouxiophyceae sp. KSI-1
ATACGCAGTCCGCCCCACGGCCCCAGAGGGTTTAAGCCAAGTTGGCTTGCGTGGTGGTGTAATTCTCCTCCTCCTCCTCCAGTTTTGAGCCAAGTTGGCTTGGGTGGTGGTGTAATCCTCCTCCTCCTCCTCCTCCTCCTCCTCCTCCTCCAGTTGTGAAAGGACGACCCAGCAGCAGCTTGCCAGAGTTTGCTCCGGGTGCGCCGCTCGTCCTGCCCTCCTCTCGGCGCACCAGAAGCCAAGCTGCCTTCTTGCGCGCTGAGGAGCGCACCTTGTGCAGGTGTCCTGCGCGCCAGCTGTGCTTTTCTGTGCATGCAGAGTCGGTGCACATTGCGGCCGTGAGAACAATGGCCTGGGGCGAAAAGTCCCCTTTCCACGGTAATGTGGAAGGGGCGAAGACTCCTCCCAAACTTCCTAACTGCCCAAACTAACTGCCCAAACATGTCCCAGCAATCAAAGTCTCTATCCTTCAACAACTCTCACAAACATTACACAGAGGCACGGCCAGCCTGTATGCTTCACTTTCCAGACGTTTCCGCGCGCCGGCAGGCCGGCAATTCTTATTTTCATTGACGCGGCGCCCAAAGTATCGCGCGTGCAGAGTTAGTGGTATCGAGAAGTCAGCAGGAGCGCGGAGAGTGAGCAAAGATGGCGCAGGCTCCGGCGGTAGGCATCGACCTGGGCACGACGGTGCGCCTTTACGCTTCCGGCGCCCTGGAGCGTTGGCCGGGCAGGGGGTTGCGGTTGTCGGCAGGCTCTTTGCCTGGCCAGGCCTGTCGCCCGCGGATCAAGGCGCGGCCTGGGAGGGCCGGGCGGCGCTGCGGGCGCGCGCGGCCGTCGGCGTTCGCGGCTGGGCAGCCAAGCTCCTGGATTACTGCAGCTCGACGATGGGCAGCTCGGTGGCGGCCTTGGCACCGTGATCTTGTGCCTGCGACGGGCGGTGCAGCCGTTTGCGCTGCCTGTAAGCGCGGGCAGCATGGCCGCCGGCTCGCCGCGGCGCGGCGCGTTTGCGGGGCGTCCGGGCCGCCTGCCTGATGCCACACCGATCGTCCGGCGCGGACGGCGAGCAGGCGGCGATCAGGGGCGCTGGCGTTGCAGAGCGGCTGCACCGTGGCCGCCCTGGGGATGCTGCCAGCAGGGTCCCCTCCCACCCTCCCGCTCTCGCTGTGGCTGCCGTGCTGACCGCCTGCCGCTCCTGCTTGTGCTGCAGTATTCATGCGTTGGCGTCTGGCAGAATGATCGGGTTGAGATCATCGCCAACGACATGGGCAACCGCACCACGCCTAGCTATGTCGGTTTCACCGACACCGAGCGCCTGATCGGCGATGCCGCCAAGAACCAGGCACGCGCTGGGCAGCCCCTGCCACACACGTGCACCTGCACATGGCCGCGATCTGAGCCAGGTCCTGCCCCACGCAGGTGGCCATGAACCCGACCAACACGGTGTTCGACGCCAAGCGCCTGATCGGCCGCAAGTTTGCCGACCCCAGCATCCAGGCGGACATCAAGCACTGGCCCTTCACCGTCAAGCCGGGCGCGGCCGACAAGCCCATGATCGAGGGTCCGCCCTTTTTGCAGCAGCCATGCAGGCATTTCCCCCGCGGCTGCAAGCCTTCTGCCGGGTCACTGAGACGCGCCCGTCTGCACTGCTCGCAGTCTCCTACAAGGGCGAGCGCAAGACGTTTTCGGCCGAGGAGATCAGCAGCATGGTGCTGATCAAGATGAAGGAGACCGCGCAGGCCTTCCTGGGCGACAAGAAGGAGGTCTCGCGCGCGGTCATCACCGTGCCGGCCTACTTCAACGACAGCCAGCGCCAGGCGACCAAGGACGCCGGTCCGTGCCTCTGCCACTCAGCGCACCTCTGGCGGGCCGCACGCGCACGGCAGCGACTGACGCCCGCCTTCCCTGTCCGCAGGCGTGATCGCGGGCCTGGAGGTGCTGCGCATCATCAACGAGCCGACGGCCGCCGCCATCGCCTACGGTACGCTCTTGCAGGCCCCCCCCCCTGCTGCAGGCCTGGACAAGAAGGACACGATCGGCAAGGAGCAGAACGTGCTCATCTTCGACCTGGGCGGCGGCACCTTTGATGTCTCGCTGCTGACCATCGAGGAGGGCATCTTCGAGGTCCGCGCGACCGCCGGCGACACGCACCTCGGCGGCGAGGACTTTGACAACCGCCTGGTCAACCACTTCACCCAGGCGAGGCCCCCTCCCCCTTGATTGGGGGCTGCCCAGAGGGACTCGTAATGCGGCAGGCACCATTTATGCGAGTCGGCATCATTCCGGGACTGCCGACTGCTCGCCTGTCCGCCTGCCGGTTGCAGCAGCGACCAGAAGCAGTGCTGCTACGAGCACAGCACAGCCGCCCACTGACGCGCATCGCCCCCCCTGCCGCTGCCTGCAGGAGTTCAAGCGCAAGTACAAGAAGGACATCACCGGCAACCCGCGCGCGCTGCGCCGCCTGCGCACCAGCTGTGAGCGCGCCAAGCGCACGCTGTCCAGCAGCAGCCAGACGAGCATCGAGATCGACAGCCTGTACGAGGGCGTCGACTTTTACTCGTCCATCACGCGCGCCCGCTTCGAGGAGCTCAACATGGACCTCTTCCGCAAGTGCATGGAGCCCGTCGAGAAGTGCCTGCGCGACGCCAAGATGGACAAGTCTACGGTGCCTTCCTCCGCCCCTGTCAGGCTGCGCCACAGCCGGTCCAGGCGCAGCCGCCTGCTTAGCAGGGCGGCCAGCTCGGCAGTGTCCTCTGCGCGTCTGCCTGCCTGCTGCACTGCCGGCTTTTTTTGTGGCGTCTGATCCGCCCCCCCTCGTCCGCAGGTCCACGAGGTCGTGCTGGTCGGCGGCTCCACCCGCATCCCCAAGGTGCAGCAGATGCTGCAGGACTTCTTCAACGGCAAGGAGCTGTGCAAGTCCATCAACCCGGACGAGGCCGTCGCCTACGGCGCCGCCGTGCAGGCACGCCCTCCCTCCCCATTGCGTGCCCTGCAGCAGCTCGCCCTGCTCTGCGGCGGTCTGTGCTGACGGGCAGCGGTGCCGCGCCTGCAGGCCGCCATCCTGTCGGGCGAGGGCAGCGAGAAGGTGCAGGACCTGCTGCTGCTCGACGTCACGCCGCTCTCCCTCGGCCTGGAGACCGCCGGCGGCGTCATGGCACGCCTCCCCTCCCCTTGCCCCACCTTGCTGTGACCCCATCATCGTCCTGCTGCCAGCGTGCAGGCCTGGCGGGCAGCCGGCGGCTGCATCCATTATTCCGCAGTCCCCTGACCCGCCGCCTGCCCTGTGCAGACGACGCTGATCCCGCGCAACACGACCATCCCGACCAAGAAGGAGCAGGTCTTCTCGACCTACTCGGACAACCAGCCGGGCGTGCTCATCCAGGTCCGCCCTGTCCTGCGGCAGCCGCGCCCCTGCCTCTGCTCCTGTCCAGCAGGACAGCCATCATGTGTCTGGCATCTTGGCCACCTAAGCTTCCGACCCCGCACAGCGCCTCATGCCATCCCCTGGCCTGACCGACCTGGCCTCTCCGGTCGCAGGTGTATGAGGGCGAGCGCAGCCGCACCAAGGACAACAACCTGCTCGGCAAGTTTGAGCTGTCGGGCATCCCGCCCGCGCCGCGCGGCGTGCCGCAGATCAACGTCGTCTTCGACATCGACGCCAACGGCATCCTGAACGTGTCCGCCGAGGACAAGGCGACCGGTGCGCCCTGCCTGGTGGCAGACGGGCAGTTGAGAAGCGGGCTGCCAGAGTGCCTCAGAGGGCTGTCATGTCTCGGCCGGGTGTGGTCAATCGACGGATGCTTCGGCAGCGGAAGGGAATGACGCCTCTGAGTGGTGCCATCGGGCGGTCTCGGATGCAAGCTTTTGTCAGGCTGCTGGCGGTCGCTGACACCCCCCTCGGCTGTCCGCCGCCACCGCAGGCAGCAAGAACAAGATCGTCATCACGAACGACAAGGGCCGGCTGTCCAAGGACGAGATCGAGCGCATGGTGCAGGAGGCCGAGAAGTACAAGGCCGAGGACGAGGAGCACAAGAAGCGGATCGACGCCAAGAACGGCCTCGAGAACTACGCCTTCAACATGCGCAACACCATCCGCGACGACAAGGCGCGCCGCTCCCGCCGCTCCCGGGGCGCCGTCGAACCAGCCAGTCGGCGCCATTCTTTCGGGTCAGGGAGAGTTGGGCAGCCACGCGGCGAGCAGCTTGGGCGGCTTGGCGGGCGCTGCGCTTCTCGCCGCCTCCAGGCTTGCCTCGTCGCGAGGCTCGCGACAGCCCCTCGCCTCCTGCCCCCTGCCCGCACTCAGGGGAACAAAGCCACAGAAGGGAGTTTGCCCTCGCTCACTCCCATTTTCGGCTGTTGCTGCGGCAGGTCGGCGGCAAGCTGGGCGCGGAGGACAAGGAGACGGTGGAGAAGGCGGTGGAGGAGACGATCCAGTGGCTGGACGCCAACCAGCTGGCCGAGGTGGACGAGCTCGAGGACAAGCTCAAGTCGCTCGAGTCGACCTGCTCCCCCATCATCTCCAAGATCTACGCGGCCGGCGGCGAGGGCGGCGCGCCCGGCGCGGGTGATCCTCGCCCGCCCGCCACCTCGCCTTGTCCGTAAAAACCGCGCCCCTGTGGCGACAGCCAGCTCACCCGGCCGGCGGCGTGCCTGCAGGCGGCTTCCCCGGCGCGGGCGGCATGCCGGACATGGGCGGCGCGGCCGGCGGCGCCTCCGGCGGCTCGGGCGCGGGCCCGAAGATCGAGGCGCGCCCCTCCCTCGCCCGGCCGGCAGCTGCACTGCTTCCGCGCGAGGGCTGCAGCTTGCGTACTTCTGCACACCTTGGACTACAGCCGTGCTGTGCACCCAGGCAGACGGCTGACCGAACTGCCACCATGCTCTCGCAGGAGGTCGACTAAGCGCGGCCCCTCGAGAGGCTCGACCCACCGTGACGCCCGCCGCGCCCGGCCACCCTGTTTTTCGCCACAGGCACGGGCGCGGCCGCTGCTCGGGCGCCGGGCGGGGCGGTGCGTGGCCCCGCTCGGCGCTCGGGCAGCTCGCGCGAGAAGAGAGAGCACGCGTGCGCGCAGAGGAGCGCTGCCGTTGCAGGGTTGCGCGGCGGCGGCTGCAGTAGGCTAGTAGGCTCGTGTGGTCACTGTATGCACAAGTTGTCGCCAGCGGATTGCCGCCTGTAACGCTCGTTTCTGGGCGGCAGTGTGCCGAGCGCAGCAACCCACTGCAGCTCCCACAGGGGGAGGAGCGGGCAGGCCTGCCTCTCGTAGCAAGGCAGCCAGCAGCGATCACCAGGCCCTGCCAGGCGGACCGGGGCAGAACAGAACCAAGGTCAGAGGCAGTGGGCGCTTCACAAAGACGCAAATTTACCCACTGCCGGTGGGGGTTGGCAAATCAAAGGGCACTCCGCTGCTGTACCTCACACGAGTCACGAGTGTCACACCCCTATCAGCATTGACGACAGCAGAGCTACGGCCCAATCAGCAGTGTGTGTCTTCGAGGCAAACAAGCTGCAGCCGTCCCCCTGCCAGCCACGCTTCAGCGAGCCTCGGGCAGGCGGAGGCGCTTGTACAGGAATTGGAGCGCTATCAAGCCCACAATGATGGCACCAAAGCCCAGGAACTGCTGCCCGGGCCGGTGCAACGACACAACAGCCGCCCAGAGGCTGCCGCAGACAATGGGTCCCAATGCGCGGCCGGCGCTCTGCAGCGTCATGGCGCCACCGTTGACAGCGCCCCTATTGGTCTTTGGAGCGACCAGGTTGACGGCAATGGTGCTGCTGTTGAGCGTGCAGATCTTGGCGACGGAACGGAAGCAGGCCGCGACATACAGGCATGCCTGCGGGGGCCACCAAGAACCACCTCAGTCCACCTCGCGTGTACTGCACCTGGCAGGCGGCGGCCAGCTCAAGGCGCAGAAATCGCTGGGCAGCCAGGTTTTTTGCTGCGGCGGGAGGGCCGCACCAGGACAGCTGCGTGACTTGCAGCCACCAGATTGGCGACCGGCATGACCAGTGGCGCCAGCAGCGCCAGCAGCAGGCCGACATGCAGCATGCGGCCGGCGCCGTAGAGGCGCGCGAGGCGCGGGTAGGCCAGCAGGGAGAAGACGGCGAGCGCGACGCCGCCAGCAGCCAGCGGCAGCGTGAACTCCTCCAGGCTCATGCTCAGCCCGCCCTGCATGCGCGTATGCGGCCCCTCTCAGCAGCACTGCGGCTCGCAGGCTTTCATGCCCAGTACTTTGGACTGCAGGCGGCCCATTCCCCTGCCCTTGCAGCCGCCACTGACCTGAGGGCAGCAACTGCCAGTGCAGCAGTCGCAGGGACGCCAGCCGGAGTCTGTGCCCAGACCCTGGCACTATCCTGCGTGTGGGCGCGGCGGCCAGTTGCGAGCAGCCCACCTGCGCGATGGGCGCCGACACGTAGATGGGTCCCATCTCGTCCTGCACGCACAGCAGGAAGGCCACGAGGCCGGAGCCGACCAACGCCAGCCGCACGTTGCCGTCCCGCCACCACCTGCAGTTCACAGGCCCCGCTGCCAGCTAGGCACACCGCAAGCAGGTGCCCCTCTCGTGCGCCAACTCGCCAGACAAACTGCTGGGGCTGGGAACAGGCAGCTCGCGGGCTGCACAGCTGCCTGGTTGCACAGGCCCAAAGGCGCTGGAGGGCAAGACGACTTGATGCGCAGGCACAGGCCGCTGCGCCACTGATCAAGTCCCAAGTCGGAAGGTAGATTATAAGAGGAAGGGGTGGGTGGCATGTGTGTGCCAGCAAAACGGCTAGTTCTGCCTGCAGAGATGTGCGGGTATCTCCTCCTTGAAACGGGGAAGAAGCGGGTAGAGCCAACCCTCCCGCCTGCCCCTCTCCTCACCCGCACCAAGGCTTAGCTTTCCTGCCTCAAGGCTTGGACTTGGACTTCTTTCAAGCTGGGCCAATTCCCACCTGTAGTCCGGGTCGGCCTGCCTGTCCTGCCCTGCTACAGCTCGCTCTCCGGCAGGCTGCTCAGGCCGCAGAAGCGCGGTGCCCTCTGCCTCATCCCCCTCATCTTCAGCATCGCTGCTCCCGCTCGCCTCGCCATATGCGCCTGCATGCCCCACCGCCCGGCGTCAAGCCCGCCGCATTGCAGTGTTCATGAGCAGCCTGGTCTGCTGAGAGGTGCTGTTGGTGCCATGCTGATGGTCGAAGACTTGCCTTCCCTGGCGCGATCCGGCAGCTTGGCGGGGACCGCCTCCACCGCTCCCTCCTGCGCCTGCGTCCGCAACAGCCAAATTGTGTTGATCCTGCACTGCTCTCCAGTGGCAGGGAGCCGAGCTGCGGGCCCCCAGGCGCCAGGGCCCACCTGCCGCGCCTTCTGCAGCCGCCCCATCTCCAGGTCGCTGGCCCGCTGCG
Organism: Trebouxiophyceae sp. KSI-1; assembly: GCA_003568905.1. Lineage (NCBI taxonomy): Eukaryota > Viridiplantae > Chlorophyta > Trebouxiophyceae > Trebouxiophyceae sp. KSI-1. Next base: position 7,376 of record BHFV01000927.1, read on the forward strand.
GCAGCAGCTCGCTGCTCTCTTCTTGCCCTGCCACCGTCCCCACCCGCCGGTCAGCAAACCGCACACACCAGACGAGCCGGGCCGGCGCAGAGCCTCTGTGGGCAGGCAGACTTGTCTCCACACAAGGGGAGGGGGCTGCAGCACACCTGTGGCAGCCAGCGGGCGGCAGCAGAGAATGCGCGCCAGGTTGGCAATCCAGCCGCCGGGCGCCACGCTCCGCTGGGGGTGCGTCTCTGCCATCAGGAAGACGTTGCTCGCCAGCGCGACCAGGCCCAGGCCGCAGACCGCCAGGCAGGGCAGCAGGAAGGGCCTGCAGGGGGGCGGAAAATGTTCAGCTGAGTCGCGGCTCGCTGGGGCAGCAAGCGCTTGCAAGCCAACAGGATCCAAGCCGCGATTAGAGACTATCTCTCATTGCAGCAGTGTCCCCTCCCCTCTTTTCGCTTCGATCGGCCTCTTCAGCAAGCCAGGGGCGCACTTGCGCTGGAAGAGGCCGCCCTCGGCGCACAGCGGGAAGCCGTCCAGGCGGCAGGGGTAGGAGAGCGAGCCGCCGACAATGGGCCCTGCAATGCCGATCACACGCTGCCTTCAGGTGCTGGTCGTCCCTTCAGTTGCGTCCCGGCTTTTGCTTGTGTTCTGGCATCCAAGCAGCGCCCCCTCCCCTCTCTGTCTGGTGCTCCTCAGCGCTCTGCAAGTGGACGTCAAAGAGAGCGCACCGATGACCTGGCCCATGGCCATCCCGAGATTGAAGACGCTCATGCTTGTTGCCTGGCTTCCGACGCCTTTAGAGTCGCCGATCATGGACTTGAGCGCCACCGCCGAGCCGAAAAAGGCAGATGGCAGCATGCGGGACAGCAGCGCGGCCAAAAAGCTGCTGGAGAGGCCAAAGGAGAGGGTGGAAACGAAGGCGGCGACGGTGCCCACGATGATGCATGCCTGCGGCCAAGCGTGTGCGATGTCGGCAGCTGTCACGAGCAACAGTTTGCTGCAGCGCGTCTGGATTGCAGGTCACCTTGCGTCCGACCTCGTCGCTGATGACGCCCCATGGATAGGCGGTCACTGAGCGGCTGATGCTCTGTGAGGCGGCAAGGATGCCCGTCAGCTGGCCAATGACCTGCTCGCTCGCCTCCTTGCCTCCCCTACCCGCGTACAGGTCGCGCACCAGGTATACCTGCGCACCATTCCAGGCCATTAGCCCCTCCTGAGCGCCGGTGTCTCCCAGCAGCACCCAGGCGAAGTTGTGAAAGCCGAGATGGAAGAGGAGAGGAGGCCTACCGATACAACGTATGGCAGGGTGAGTTGACTTCCATAGAAGAACATCGTCAGTCTGCATGAAAGATCCAGCTTGCCTCAGAGGCCTCGCGAGCCTGTGCGCCACCCGCCGGCACGGGCGCGCATGTGCCTCATCGGGAGCGCAAGTCAAGGTGGGCGTGCGCGCGAGTCGATGAGGCGAATAGGCTTGGAAGAATGAAAGACGCACGCATAGTTGATCAGGGCTCCCGTTGGAACGGGCGCCTCTTTTTGCTGCTCTTCCGGTGCCGGCGGAAGCTGTGCATCTTTGCCGACGTCCAGCCGCACTCGCGCGCTGGTAACATCTCCATCATGCGGACGCACAGCCCCGATCACATGCTGCTCGTTCCCAGGAGCCTCTTCCCGCTCGTCCAGCGACGCAATGTTTGCTCCCGCCTTGGGCGCGTGCGCGGCACACGAAGCCGACAGTTGGAATGAGGAAGCGCTAGGCGGCTCGGCGCGCAAATTGGTAGTGGTGCGCGGGGTGGCGGACGATGACGTGAGGTGGCACCACTGCGACCCGCCGGGGCAACAATGCGCGGGAATCGATAGTTCAAAGGTGCAAGAAGTTTTCAATTCCTGATGTTTACGCTCAGGGCCAAGAGGGCAGGATTGAAAGCCCTTCCGTTGAGGGCAGACAGATTGCCACCTGACATGGCAAGAGAGGGACAGAGCAAGTCTGGGACCAGGGACACATGATTTCTTCCAGCCGCCCGGGGGCTATCTGTGCTGGCCTCAGAAGGAATATATAATATTCTTCCATGGCTCAAGAGATTGAGCGGTTTTAGGGAGGGATTGCAGGGCCCTGCGCCAGGACGGCTGTCAACTCTCTTCTGGCTGTATGTGAGATGGAGTGAGGTGAGACGAAGCCTGCCTATAGCCAAAGGCATTATTCTGAGACATCCCCGATGCCCCCGATGCCCATGACACAGCTCTATTCAAGAGCTGTTTAGTTGTTGCTCGGCTAATTAGCCAGGCAGGCCAAGGTGCTTCTCCTGCACTTTGGGCGCCAGCCACCGGCTAAACATTCGGCTGCTGATGTGTGCGGGCTAGATTGTGAGGGTGACGGCCAGCACTCAAGGCGTCATCTTTACAGACATCAGGCATCTTCTTGCAGTGGTCTTCTTGCACTCGCAAGGCAGGGGGCCGCGGCATCAGCAGGCAGGGGGCGTTGATCATCAGGGCAACAGTGGCGGCCGTCAGGAACTGGGCAGCAGGCACAGGCAGGTCACGAGTCTTCTCCATTGCAAGCAGTCGCGTGCGTTATCTGCTTTCACGAGCAAGACAGAGCATCATATGTGCATCAGAGGCCTGGGCCCGGGCTTGAGAGCGGTGCTTGCGGGCCGCCAGACTCGTCACTTCTTCCGGCGCATGGCGTTCAGACAATCTTTGCAGTAAGTCTGGAGACCGGTAGAACTCCCCGCCTTTCGCGAGAACGCCTCCCGGTCCTTCTCAGTCTTGCAGCGCCTGCACAACCTCGCTGCCTCAGCACCTTCTTTCAGCGCCTTCTCTCGAAGCATGGCTGCCAGCTGAGGTGTCTGGTGCAAGGGCCTCACGGGCAGAGCTTGCGCGCCACCGGCTCCTGATAGGCCAGCTTCTCGGCCTTGGCCTTGTAGTTGGCGGCGCTGCAGGCCTTACACAGGGAAGCCAGGCCGGTTGAGGCACTGGCGCTCCTGTCAAAGTCGGCCGCCGGCTTGACCTCCCTGCAGCCCCCCCAGGCCGACAGTAAGCCACCTGAAGGCTGGGAAGCGCACTCCCTTGCTGTGGGAGGACAGGAACCTACCTGCACTGCGAGCAGGCTTTCTCGCGAGGGATCTGCCCCCCGCGCTCCTTCATGGCCTCCCGCCGCTTGCAGACCTCCGCAGAGTCGCACTTGCCGCAGAGGGGGCGCAGGCCGTCCTTGGTGCCCTTCTTCCTGCACCATCGAAGCTTGTGCTCGAGACAGATTGGGGATTACAGACACGCAAGCTACCGCCCTTCAAAACTCAAGCAAAGACACTCACCGGCTGAACTGGGAGGTGGGCAGCTCCTGCTTGCAGCCGGCGCAGAGCTTAGTCCCGCTCGGCTTGGGCGGCGGCGGGTCCAGGCCCTTGACCTTGGCGTTGCACTCGATGCAGATGTGCTGGAGCCCGTCTGTGGTCCTGCAGAGAACGGAGGAGAGGTGAGTGACCCAGCGGCCGTTGCACAGGCAAGGCGCCCTCGGGCAGCCCAGGCAAGACGAGAGCTGCAGCAGCTGGACACCGAGGCGCTTGCAAGGCGCGCGCCGAGGAAAAGGGGGAGGAGACTTGCTTGCCGTGCCTCGCGAAAGAGCTGACGGGGAGCGTCTCGCGGCACTCCCGGCACACCTTCACCGGCTCGCTGCTCCCGCCCGAGGCCGCGGCGCACTCGGCCAGCCGCGGGCGGGCCTGCTGCGGCAGCGCGAGCGCGAGCGAGGCCGGCCGGGCCGCGGACAGGCCGCCGGCCGCGGCGGTCGCCGGCGGGCGCCGCCCGGCGACGGCCAAACGGTGGGCCACGGTGCAGCAGGGCATGGCTTCGGTCACACAGGATTTTTGGTGCGCTGCAGCTGGTCCGAAAAGCGTGGCCCCAGAAAGCCGCCGCAGGGGTTGGCGGCCTCGGCTGCCCTCGGCCGCCCTCGGCCGCCTTGGGGTTGCAGCGGCCAGCGCGGATCAGCACTGCCCTAAACAACCGCTCCTTCTGGCATATCTCTGCCCGCTCGCTCGGCTGTCCCCATGGTAGCGCACCCTGCCTGCTCTTCCAGGCAGCCCTGGAACGATAGACTCGGTGCGCTACTGGCTGCCTTGCGGCCACCCCCATAGCTCGATGTTGCAAGCTTGCTGCAGCAGCACGGGCAGAATGCCTTAGCGGGCTCTGCTGTCTGCAGCAGTGTGCTGAGGGCCAGACTACATCTCATGATAGGTGCACTGGAGGGGGGCGACCCGTTGGGAAGGTACCCTCCCAATGGTCCTTGACGTTGGTGCTGGAGCGCGAGCTGCAGTAGTTAAGAAATGCCTTGCTGTCTCAACACCTGCACATCTTACCTTCTGCTGATTGGGATACAGTGTATGTATTGCCAGCGGCTTGGCCAAGCGTAGCCAACTCTTTGCCACGGGCTTCCGGCCCGGGGCTATAGGCTCAACCCGACTTGTCTCATGCAATCACCTCTCCGCGAGGAAGGTTCTCATCATTAGTTGCATTTCTTTGCCATAACCGTTCTGATCGGCCAGCAGATGCCCGTTTGGCAGTCGTGAGGGATAATAGGAGTGTCCTGAGCTAGTTTTCGGGGCGCGATTGCCCCGAACGCTTCTGCCCGTCCCTAATCTTGATGGCGCATGCCGCCGGGATCTCGGGAAGCGGTTTATAGACCGCGATTCGGGACAAGCCCCCGGTATGCGCTTTCATACGACGTCAAAGTTCTGCCCGGTTGGCTGAAATGGGGTATGAGCTAGCCCAGAGGGCACACAAGCCCAACCATCAACCATCCGTTCGCTTGACGCCTTGTTGCCCTGCCTGCCGCCTCACCCTGCCGCCGTGCCCTGCTCGCTCAGCTGCATGCCGGTGAGGGCTGGTTGCCCATGCTCTTCAGTGCAGCACTGGTCTCTCGGCTGTGGACTCGGCGCTGCGGCCGGGTCTCAGCACTCTTGGTCCCCATCTCGAGTTGCTCCCCGTCGATGCCTCCTCTCTCGACCAGTTTCTCGCCGGCCAGCTGCTTGCCCCCTTCCAGTCTGCTGACATCTGCCCCCGCACCTGCCCGTCCCTTGGTGCACACCTACCACCGATGGTTTGCTCGCCCCTCTGGCCGGCAGGCCTCCAGCTTGCTCTGTCTTGCCCTGCCAGAGCGTGTGCTGCGGTCCTTCGTGCGCTTCCTTTTAGGCTGCCACCATCTCCCCGTGGTGCTCGGGCGGCTGGCGCAGCCCTGTGTCCCCCGTGCCCAGCATCGTTGCCCCTTGTGCTCTGCCCCTTTCGGTGATGAGCTGCACCTGTTGCTCGAGTGCTCGGGGCTGTCCCCTCTCCGTGCTGAGTTCCCGCACCTCTTTTCCCGGCAGCACACCCGGCAGTCCTTCCTGTGGC
>BHFV01000928.1:0-12722 GCA_003568905.1 Trebouxiophyceae sp. KSI-1
GCGGCAGGCTGGCCGGCGGCGGCGGCGGCGGGAGCCCTCCCAGCAGCACGGCCGCGCGGTCGATGGGGATGATGGAGCCAAAGGCGGAGCGCGCCTGCTGCACCACCTGCCCCAGCGACTTTAGGCGCTCCTGCGAGACGCGGGGCTGTCCTTTCAGTCGCCTGACAGACTGTCGCCAATGCAGCAGGCAGCTGGTGCCGGCGCGGGCGACGGGGCCGCCGAGTTTCGCCGAGATGGCAGAAACAACGGGCGAAACGTCGTGCCTGGGAAATGGCGGCTTGGGGGGGGGGGGGGTGTGCTTGGGTTTTCCTGTCAAAGGAAAGGTATCCATCATGGTTCATCATCGCGCGGAGAGAATTGCTAGCAAAACTGTGGAAATTTTGAAAGGAAGGCTGGGAAAAAGAAGGAGTTGCGGGGGAGGGACGCACTCTGGCTGACAGGCTGGCGGGTTTGGGAGCGGCGCCTTCGTCCAGCGGCACCGCCGCCACCTCCTCCCCCCGCAGCTCGCCCAGCGCCATGACGGCGCCGCCTGCTGCCAGCGGCGCGCCTCAGCAGCTGCGCTTTGGGTGACGGGGCTGCCTTGCTGTGGGAGCACCGCAGAGCTGCCAGGCACTGGGAAAATGGCAGAGCGGCTGGACGCCTGTCGCGAGCCGAAGGGACGGGTGCGATCCGAACGCTTCTGAGCTGCCCGGAGCCGGAAGACTGTGGCTGCACACCATTGCTGATTTGCCATTTTCCAAGCGAAAAGAAAAGAAAAAAAGAAAAGAAAAAGGGGCGTGCCTGTCGCCCAGTGGCTCAGGCTCGCTCCGCTGACGAGCGCGAGGCAGCCGGCCAGGCCGTGGCAGGAGGCGAGCTGCGCGTGGCAGCGGGACACCGCCGCGGCCAGCAGGCTGTCGCCGCCGAGCCGCTCCGCCGCACACGCCCGCAGCGCCGCCGCCAGCTGCTGCAGCAGCGCACGGGCGGCGCCCGGCTGCGGCGCTCGCAAGACGCCTGGCAGGCAGCCGGCGCCCCGTCTGCCGCCCGCATGGTGCAGTCTTCGATCGCAGGCAGGCTCAGGGACGTGCCTGTGAAGCTGGCGTGCGGGTCCCTCCCGAGGCCGGTCAGCACCTCCACGGCTCCCAAGCCGGCGTCACGGGCGCTGCCGGGCGAGCACGCCTCGCTCTCGGCCGTCTCCACGATGACGGCGGCCGCCGGCGCCGCTTCGGGCTGATCCAGCCGCGGCTGGGCGCCTGCGCGGTGAGCGCAGCTTCAGACCGCCTGCTTCAAGCCTGCTCGGCGTCCAGGCGGCCAGCGCTGCACCGAAATCCGGGCTGGTGTGCCACCCACCTGACCCCTGCTGCGACCAGAGCTGCGCCTCTGCTGCGCCAGGGAAGCCGCGCTCGCCTGCTAGGGCAGTGGATGCAGACGGTTGCGGCAAGGGGGGCTGGGCGCCGCGGCAGCCGGCGCGCTCGACCTCCGGCCGCGGTTCCATCAGCATCATGATTCGCTCCACCGGGTCGCCGGGCGCTGCGGCACCGGCCGGAAGCGCTCAATCTCTGGATGGTCGTCTTCGTTCAGTCGTTTCCGCCACGCCGGCGCGCCCGCTGTTGCGCGCGCCCGATCCTTCTTCCGACACGGAGTTTTGTCGGTCTGGCTGAGCGCGCGCCCGGTACCCCAGCGCGGCAGTTCCGCCTGCATTGTAGCCTTGCGCGTGTACGACCGCGTCGGCTGGAACAAGCACCGCCATAACCCGCGAACCAGTTCACCCGAATAAATCATGACCACCTCATCTACCCAGTAGTGCCGGGGCCACGCCCAGCCACCCGAGGGATGGCTTGCATGGCGTGACGAACAGTCAGCGCTGCGGACTTCCAGCAGCTGCGCACCTGATAACGTGCGCCGCTAGCGTCAGAGCGAGGCGCGCAGGGTGTTGGTACAGCCGCGCCGGTCGGCTTGGTTCATTTCGGCCCGCGCCGAGATGCAGGCGCTGGCTGCGGTGGGGGCGCAGCGCGTCGCTGAACTGTGTCGCGATCGAAGACTGGCACGGCGAGGCGCGGGTGGCCCGGGTCGGGGTCTGAGAAAAAACGAGACGCCGACCACGTGACCTTGAACCCAACTGTCAATCGGCCGTCATCGACCGGCCTCCGTCGGCCACCTCTTCACGGCCAGCCGCCAGATCCCGGCAGTGCCTCGCAACTACTGCCCAACCGGCGGCAGGTTACAGGGATCCAATCTGGCCAGATCAGGCCGATCCGGTGTCCAGGATCCTGCTCTCTGTTGGGCCGCAGCTGGCCAGGCAAGCGGTTCCACGCGCTACAGAAGCCCTTCTGGACGCAAGCACTCGGGCTCGCCAACGGATCCAGGCAAGCACGCGCGACGCAAGGCATGCAGGCCGCCGCTCGGCTCCATCGGCGGCACGGCGGCGCAGCCAAAGTCCCCGGCCGACAGGGTCACAGCAAGACGAGGCCGATGTCTGATGGGGGCAGCTCCTCCCGCAGGCGCCAGTTGTAGAGGTAGTAGCGCAGCCGACCGTCGCCGATGCCAAACCGCTCGGCCTTAAGGATGGAGCCGTTCTCCAAGATGTCGAGCGCGTTGAAGACGTCGTGGCCCCTGCGGAAGCGCCGCCGGGCAGCTGTCATGAAGCTGGCACAGGCAAGCTGGTGGATGCCTCAGGAGCCAGCCTGCAAGCCTTGTGTCAACCGCCGCCGCAGCGGCTGGGCTCCAGCAGGGCAAGGGGGGCTTATCCTCCTGGAGCTCTCCTGCTCTTCGGCAGCCGGAACTCGACCTCTGCCAGCCAGGCTGCACCCCGTGCTGCCACCACCACAGCTGCAGCCGGCGGCAAGGTGGCGGAGGGGGCGCGCTTGCTGTTGGCGATGACTAGTGCATCGTGCATCAGCGCCCGCAGCGGCGTCGCCCCCGGCACGGTGTAGTAAGCAAAGGCCGCCTTCAGGATGGGGTACTGCGTGTTGCCGATCACGGCGCTCGGCAGCGTGTAATACGACAGCATGTCCGTCAGCCGGCCGTCTGCGGGCAAACCCGGGAAAACCGCGTTTCAGATGCACTAGATTTACCAGTTTTCGGCGTCGACATTTGGGCAAAACCACGCACGTGCGGTCGGCAGCGGCAGTCTGGGAAGTCGGGCTGCGGGGGGCGCGCAAAAGTGCGAAAGTGCGGCGGCGGAGGATGGAACCGCGCACCCGGGCCGGGCACGACCCACGTGTCTATCACGTCCGTCACTGGAGTGAAGTAGTGCGCGACCTCCTCCTCGCTGAAGCGGGGCGCCAGTGGGAAGCGTGCCAGATAGCCCCGCAGCAGCTCCGTGACCTGGGGGGAGGGGAGGGGCCCGCGGCGGCGGCGGCGTCAGCCCCCCTCGCCTGCCGCACCGCAGCCACCGGGCGCCCGCCGGCCCGGCCCGTAAGCACGCTGCCACGCGCCTCCTGGGCCGGAGCGGGGCAGCTGCGAGGCGCGTGTGTATATCCCGCGCGCAAGCACACCGTGTGCTGGCGCTGCTGCGCTGGGTGAGCTCGGGAGTGGGGCTCTGCGCTGGCTGCGCAGCCTGCGTTTAGAAGAGGTCTTGTATCTTTAAACCCTAAATCAAAACAGAGCAGCCTGCAGGCGAGGGAGGGGGCACCTGCGGCACGTCGGCGGGCGTCATCGGCCGGATGCCCGGCGTGAGGGGCGCCGCCTCCAGCCTGTAAAATTTCAGCGTCATGGCCATCGTCATGCGCGGCTGCGGGCAGCAGCAGCCAGGGGCCGCCTCAGCCAGCCGCCGCAGCCGCAGCGGGCGGAGAGGAGAAGGGGCATGCTGGATCGCAGCAAAGAATGATCCTCCTTTTTGATCCTCCTTTTTAATTATGAATTATTCCGGGGAAAATATAATCCAAATGACGCTGCTCTCTTTTAGAATTTTACTAGAAAGCTTTATTTTACAAAATTGTTGTCGAAGACAGTGCCATCCGGGCCCGTTGTGGCTAGCAGCAGTCGTGCTCGAGTGCAGAGTCTCGAGAGGCTCCTCGGCGGGGCACTCCCTCCTCGGCTGACTGACACGCATGCTCCGCCCCCACACTGAGCGGGAAAATGGGAAAACAGGGGGAGGGGCCCGCACTGCCAGGCGGGAGAACTTGACGGCGATGAGCTTGCGCGGGTTGAGCTGCCGGTGCCAGTACTGCGCGGTCGCGACCGGCTTGGGCAGCAGCGTGCCGGCCGTGTAGGCCGCCTGCCAGATACCGCGCAGATTCACGCGCCGAGTGATCTCCTGCGGAGGAGGGGACCACGGCAGGGGCTCAGGCAGACAGCGGCGGGAAGTGGTTTGTGCTGCTGCTGCTGCACGCCGCTGCGGCCTCTGCAGGCACCCTCTGTCTTTGTCACTCTGTCGGGACTGTGACGTGACGTGACGTGACGTGACGTGACGTGACAGTTACGTCACTCGTCACAGCACAGCGGCTGATGTTCTGCCTGCCGGCTCGCTCAGCAGCTCAAATCGACCGCAGTGCCTGGCGGCCTGAGGCCTCCCTGGTGGCGCGCCGCAGAGCCTCAAAGGAGGCAGAATCTGCGGACGCGGCTGCGGAAGGGCCTGGGGGACGCCGCAGATGCAGTCCCCTGCCCAACGGCGAAAATCTACCCGCAGCAGCTCGTGCAGCTCCCATGCGCCACTGGACAGGCCTTTCCACACAGCACGAGTCTCCGAGCGCAGGGGGGGCATGCGCTTGCCTTGATCAGGACGGGCGCGAGCCGCTTGGAGCGCAGCCGCTTGTGGATGCAGAGGAAGTTGATGTCGACCATCGGGACGGGCGCCTGCCTGACTGACATGGAGGCCGGCACGGCGCTGATGAAGGCGACCAGCTTCCGGGTGGCCGCCACCCGGATGCCAACGTGCCAGTCGGGCACAAAGCCGGGCGGCTGCAGCGCCCAGGTGATGAACTCGGGCGAGTAGTTGAAGCTGCGGCCAGGGCGGGGCGGGAGCGTCACGTCACGGTGCTTGTGACAGGGTGCCGCCTGACAGGGGCCCGCTTGATGGAATGCGACGAGCTCTGGCCGGGTTTCCCCCCGCGACAGGCAGGCGCGCTGCTGCTGTTAGGGCGCGTGGCAGCTTGCTGCAGTGGCGGGTGCCAGGCACCGGGTGGCTGAGCGAGCAGGCGGGCTGTGATCGACTGGCAAACAGCAGCTTCGTGTGGGAAGGGGCACCGGAACATGTTGTCGTCGTCCTCTACGTAATTCAGCTCCAGCAGCGTGTAAACCTGCGGTAGGGAGGCTACATTTGTGAGTACTGGAACTGGGCATTGAATGCATGGCGGTCAGTCGCGTTTCTTGCGTGTCAAGGCGGCAGTCAGGGGGAAGAGCTCTCGCCTCCTTTTTCGTGTCGGGGTCGCTCATGTCGCAGACCGACCACTCAAAACTGCGGCGGCGGCAGAGAGGAGATGAGACTCCTGTCTCGAGAGGGGCGGGCTGGCAGGAAGAACAGCAGCAGGCGCCTGACCTGGGAGGCAGGTTGTACGGCTCCTGCTTCACCTCTTCCACCGTCTTTGGCCGGTCGATCGGGCCCTCCTCCTGCCAGCAGCCCGGTGCATCTGGTCAAGGCTCCGCTCGCGCAATTGGAAAAGCTGCTCGCGCCTAGGACGAGGGTGCATACCTCTTCCGAGCTGCCCGCCTGCCCAAACTGAGCGACCGGCTGGGTCTCCCAGAAAGCGTAGCGCTCCTTCGGCCCCTCCCGGCCCTGCGCTGCCAGCGCGAGCCTGTCCATCGCGTTCTTCACGGCCAGCTCCTGCAGTGGAGAAAAGGGGGCTCAACATGTGCTGTGCCTAGCGCGGCCAGGAGAAGAGAAAATTGCTGCTCTACCGAGCAGCACCGCGAGGGACAGCCAAGACTTCATGCTTCACGCAGCTGGCCTGCGACACAAGTCGTCAAGAAACAGAGTGTCGGAAGCATGCCTGCTGGCCATCGGGCCCGGGGGCGCCGTTCCCCTGCTCCCCCGCCATGGCGGCGGGCCTTCAGTGGGAGCTCAGCAGCCCAGCAACGATTTGAGCCTCCTTCAAGTAGCGCGCAAAGAAGCGGATCGCCGAGCCGATGCACCGCCGGCACTCGATCGAGCGATCTCAGACCCGCTTGCCAGGCTTGATGCAATGTCCTCTGCTCTCCGAAGCCGGTGCAGTGATGCTAAGCCACAAGGGCGGGGCATGATGGGAGCCGAGGCCGGACCCTGCAAGCTGCCCTGCAGCTGTTACATCTAACAGCTCGCAGGAGCAGCAGTCACGCGGCAACACAGCAAGCATCAATGCAACAAAAGACCGGGGAGTTACACTTGCCAGCGCGACGCGGCTGGGCTTGGTCAGGCGGTTTCTTGGCGCTTCATTGGCGGCAGGGCGCGGGGGGTTCTTGACATCATTCGGTCGTGCTCAAGAAAAACACGCGGCGGTCCTAGCGGAATCGGTCAGCCGCCCCCGGACAGCAGGGGCGCGCGGCAACACAGAGAGCGATCAGTCTTGAGAGCGCGCAAGCAGCAATGCCGCTGCAAAAACGCAGAGCTTGAGCCCGCGCTGGTGGTGGAGCAAGAGGGGGGCGCTGCCATCCTGCTGCACGCCGGCTGGCACGCGGGCTGGCCGAGCAGGGGCCGGCTGCTCTAGTAGAAGTCCTCACCCTCGTAGTCGGCCCCCTCCATGTAGGCGTCGCCCATGCCGGCGCCCATGCCGGCCGGGGGGGCGGCGGCGGCGCCGTGCGTCGCGAGGTCTGCCAGGCGCTGCTTGAGCAGCTGCACGTCGGCGGGGTGCATCTGGAGGCCTGCGGGCCAGCATCGCTCGGCGCGTGAGCCCACACTCGGCACTGCAGCGCGCCCCCCGCGGGCCGGAGCAGCCGCGACAGCAGGGGGGGGGGGGGGGAACGTGCCGACGATCTTGGAGTCGTCGTCCAGCGGCGCGCGCATCACGCGGGGGCCGTCCTTCTTGCCGTCCTGGTTGCGGCCCCAGTGGCTGCCCGCCGTCACCTCGTACAACGTCTTGAGCACCGGCAGCACCGCGCCTGCGGGGGTTTTTTTCCCCGGATTTTAACCGCAGTTTGTCACCTTCTTCCTGCCCATCTGAAAGGGGTGAGACGGGCCAGGCCAGCTTCGACTGGGGCCCAAGTGCTGTCTCGTATCTGCGGGACCGACTCCTCAGCAAGCTGCGGGGTGGGAAACGGCAGGCCGGTTTGACGCTGCACAGACTGCCGCGAGCGCCGCCGGCGGCGGAGTGCCCAGAGAAGGGGCAGAGGCGGGCCGGGCGAGCGGACTGGCCGAGGCATGCGAGGCTGCAAGGCCCGGCCGGAGGCTGCGGGGCGGGCGGGGAGAGGCAGATGGCAGAGGGGCGCGCCCGAGATGAGGTGCATGGGCTGCACGCGCATGCCGGTCACGCAGGTGTCGCCGCGCCGCCGCCTGCAGCGGCAACCGAGTGCGGCGCCTCAGCGCGGTTGCTGGCGCGCTGCAGGACACGTGCGCTGCTGCCGGCCGCGTGCGGGAAACCGCGCAGGCGGCGGGATGATAACGATCATGATAAGAATAACGACAGCAGTACCAACCACAACAACATTCATCTTTAAATACAATAATAACCCGAAAAAGAACAGTGACACGGCTTTTCAACGTAGTACAGCGGCAAACCGGATGACCAACTTGCCCCGGCCCTGCAGGGAGGGCGGCAAGGCTCAAGCGACACCCCCCCCCCCCCTCTCCTCACATCTCAACCATGTGATTTGGCCGGCTGCTGCGGTTGGCGCCTGGAAAAGGCTGGCGTTGCAGGAACCGACGTTGCTCACAGTGGACTGCAGACTGTGAAGCAGGCAGCGTGGCAGGGACCAGGCCACAGGGGCTGGGCCTTGTGGGGGGGCAGACAGGAGGGGGTGGCGGGTGAGCTTCTGATGCGAGGGCACCGGCATTTGCTTTTGGGTCTTCCTACCCTTACCCAAAAATCCTCAAGTTCCCTGCCCTTAACCCAAAAACCAGTAAGTCACCAGGACAGCCTTTCCAGAGCTGTGAGTCCCTCCCTTTGCAGCAGCCGTAGGAGGGAAGGGGGGTTCAGGCAGGGACGCACGCGGCGCAGCTGCGGCCGTGGATGCAGCCCACGCCTGAGAGGTCAAACCAGTGCTTCCAGACCTGCTCCGCGCGCACATCGTTCGTCTGCAGACAGGAAGCAGCGGCGCGTGTCAGTCGTGTGGGCGGCTGGAGAGGCAATTGTTTGCTGGCGACTGGCGCGCCAGCAAAAAGAGACATGCCGCATGTTCAGCTTGCTCAGACCGGCCCCGCCAGCAGCGCATGGGGCGGCAGAAAGAGCCGTTTCAGCGCTCGGTGTTGGTGAGGATTGGTTGGGGAAACGCGGCGCACCACGCGCTTGTACTCCGCCAGCTGGCCGTGCAGGAAGGAGGGCGAGTTGGAGATGTTGGGCCGCTGGACGCGGTACTGCCGGTTGCCGCCCGCCCACTGCTTCTTCTGCTCGCTGACCAGGATGATGTGCGGCATGCCTGCGCCAGCACCGCCCCGGCTCAGACGTGTGCCAGCGGGAGCAGCACCAAGCAAGCGAGGCTCGCTCGAAGGCAAGGGAGGGGCACCCTTCTCGCCGTACTTCTTGTTGTCGACGTAGAAGCCGGCCCTGGTGGGGACGCCGTGCCCCTCCGCCGCCCAGTCGGCCTTGAACTTGTCGCGGTACTGCACGGCCGCCTGCCAGTCCAGGCCGCGGTTGACGTCCAGCACCGTGTGGAACGTCGGCGCGCCTGCGGCGGGTCCGCGCTCAAAACCAGCTCGCGGGATCGCGCCGGGCTCCCGAGGCGAAAACGAGGTCGCGCACCCGAGCGCTCGTCCGTGTGGATGACCTCCCGCGAGCGGACGTGGATCGCGGTCGCCTTGACCTCGCAGATGCCGTCGTCGAACTCGCCGCGCGACTTGGCGGCCACGATCATCGCCTCCAGCGTCTGCGCCGAGCGGCAGAGCCGTGTTTGCGTCCGCCATTCTTTCAGCGCATGGGGCGTCTGCTGTCCTGTCAGGTGGTCTTGAGCTCGCGAGACTTGCCTGGTTGAAGTAGTCGAAGATGAGGCTCTGGTCCCGCAGCTGGAGCGCCAGCACGCGGTTGAGCCAGGTCGACACCTTGGCGACCACCTTGTCTTCCGAGATGTACTGCGGCTCGCCGTGCATGTTCCTGCGCGCGCCCGCCGCCAGCCCGTCAGGCGCCGCCGAGATTGCGGCAGGGTCGCTAATGAGCGCGGTCGGGGCCGGGCGGGGCGGGCTCACTGCACGCAGTTCATCATGCCGACCGCCGCCAGCTTGGGCTTGATGTAGTCGTAGAAGGCCTGCGGCGTGTCGAACCGCTCGCCCGGCCGCCGCGCGTCGTGCGGCACCTCCGGCACGCGCACGCCCGGCATCGCGGAGTGGTGGCCGTCGATGTCCGCGAACACGCGCTTCAGCGCCTTGAGGCCCCACTTGGAGTCGATGTCGAACTCCTTGAGGTCCTTGCCCGCGCCCACCGCCCTGCGCACGGCGGCCGGCTCCGATCAGCGCGCCGCTGCTCGCACGATCGGCGCTCGCACGGGCGGAAGAGCGGGAGCGCACCGGCGGTCGCCGCGCAGCAGCGCGCCGAGCGACTGCAGGCGCTTGGCGGCGGAGGCGGCGAAGCGGTACTCGCCCGCGCACTCGGTCACGATGATGCGGTAGATGGGCGCGCTGCTCTGGTTGGCGCGGTGGGAGCGCCCAAACTGCTGGATCGCCTTGTCGGCGCTCCACGGCAGCTCCAGCGTCAGGTGGCACCGCCGCCGCTGGTTGGTCACGCTGCGGGCGTCACGCCGGCAGTCAGAAGCGAAACCTCTGCTGGGAGCTCTCGGGAAGAAGCACTCGTTTGCAAGCCGGCGCAGGCTCACGCAGCTGGAGCGGGCAGCGCGGGCAGGCGGGCGGCCGCAACCACCTGCAAGGCCAAGACAGAGCGGGCAGCAAGGAGCCGCACCGCTTGTCGGCCTGCAGCGAGATGCCGGTCGAGGCGGCCTCCGAGATGATGGCGATGAGCTTCTCGCCGTTCATGAAGCTGGCCTTCTCGCTGATGTTGACCATCTTGTGGGCCTCCTGCGGCGCTTGCCCGGCAAGGCGTGAGACCAGGCAGCGTTCAGAAGCACGCCTCACCGAATCAAGGGGGCAACCGTGTCAAGCTTCCCCCCTCAGAAACGCTAGCAGAAGGCCGTGCTGCCAAGGAGAAAGGGGGCAGGGTGAGGCACCTCCGGGCAGCGCGTGCGGTACTTGACCAGGCCGTCCGCCTCGTCCTTCTCCAGCAGGCCCTTGCGCCCGGTCATCTCGGCGACGCGCTCGGAGCCGCCCAGCAGCTGCGTGAGGTGGTCCAGCGGGTTGGCCGGCAGGTGCAGCGACTCGAGCGTGCGCAGCAGCATGGCGCGGATCTCCAGCAGGCGCGGGTGGTCGTCCTCGCTGGCCGCGCCTGCGGGGGCGGCCGGCCGCGTCATGCCGCATTGCACGGCATGTCATGCCCACATGGCATGGCATTGCTTGAATGCCTGGCATGGCTCCTTGCAGCACAGCATGGCGTGTATGCATCAAGGCGCGCTCGCGCAGCACAGCATGTCAGCACCACATGCTGGCGCGCCAAGCATGCCCGATTCAAGGGCAGCCAAGCTGTAGGAGCACGTAGACCGGCATGTGCTCGAGCCAGGCAGGGGGCTTGCGCAGGCCACAGCCGACCACGGCCGGCCTTCGGAAGCTGATGGGAAGGGGATAGAGCACGTTTCACCACGAAGCGGCTAGGAGTGGGGGCGGGGAGGCGGAGGGCTCGCAGGGGCCAAGCAGGCCGGTGCGCAAGGCAGGGAATGGGCGGTAGCGCCGCAGGCTGTGCGAAAAGGGGGGCGCACCGTTCTCTGCCATCTCGATGGCCTCCTCCTCCCAGTTGTCGTCGAGCGGCGTGTGCGCGGTGGTGTGCGCGAACTTCTGCTGCGCCCGGCCGCGGGCGCCGCCGACGTTGGGCTTGCGCTCGGGCTTCGTGTCGGGGCTGGGCCCCGGCGAGTCCGGCTCGGAGGCGTCGCTCATGTGGAAGTCGCTGTCGCTGCCGCCGTCCTGGACGATGTGCGGAGAGGGGGCAGGCTCAGCCGGCCGATCTTGCAGCTTGAGGGGAGGGGGGCAGGAATGGCACCAAAGCGTGGCTGCTGCGCTGCTGCGAAGACAGGGCGCAGCTGAGGGGGCGTGGTGTGCGGCAAGCACTTGCTCGTCGAGCTGGCATGCTTGCTGCTGCGCGGCGGCGGCGGTGGCTGCGGCGGGGCGGGCGAGGCGGCAGGCAGAAGGGCGGGCAGGGAAGGATGCGGGAGGGGGGCGGGCGCACGTCCGAGGCGAGGTCAGCAGCAGAGACTCGAGTCGTCGCCGCGCGGCCGCCGCGCCGGGCACGGCCGCCGCCGCCGGGAGCCGAGGCCGCCGCGCGGCCCTCCGCGGCCGCGAGCGCCTTGCGGGCGTCCGCCACGGCCGCCTCCGCCTCCTTGCGCCGGCGCTGCAGCTTCAGGAGCTCCAGGTTGAGCGGCTTGCCGGCCGCCGGCTTGGCGCGCGCGCCTGCGGGCAGACCGGCTGCTGTTCTCAGGAGGGGGGCGGGAGAGGCGGATTGCCGCGCGAGCTTGCCGGGGTGAAGGTTTGGATGTGAGGGGAGGAGTATGAGATGTGAGAATAGGGTGGGCTGGCTGAACAGGCAGGCAGGCAGCCGCTTGGGCTTTGCAAGGCGGGAGCAGACGCGTTCCCAAGCAGCAGCAGCTGCGGCGTTCCCAACCAAAAGAAGGTCCAAGTCAAGTAGAACGCAGGCTCAAAGAGACGGCAGCCGAGCTGAGATTCGAGTGCAAGGGGAGCTGCACCGCCGGGCGGCGCGGTGGCGGCGCCGACGGGCGGCTTGGCGTCCGCGGCGGCGGCGGCGCCGGTGCTGCGGGAGGCGCGCGCGGCTGCCAGGCCTGCGGGGCGCACAGCTCACGGGCGTCAGGCCCAGGCCAGCAACGCAGCCGCCGGCGAGGCTGCGGCGCGCGGCAGGCTGCATTGAGCAGCTGCCAGAGGAGCGAGCTGCTGCGGGCGGCACACAGTTGGGGGCACTGCTGAGCAGTAGGAGTGGATCGAGGCGCCAAGAGAAGGAAGGGGGTGCGAAGGGTTGCGTTGCTTCCCAGCTGGCAGCGGCTGCGGCTGCTGGCCCGGGGCGATGGCAGGGAAGGGGAGGTGGGGCGCGCACCCTGGCCGGCGGGCGTCCGCGTGGCGGTGGCGGGCGTGCGACCGACCGGGGCGGGCGGGTCCACGCATGTGACCTCGTCGTCGCTGGACTCGTCGTCCGACAGCACGATGACAGAGCCGCCGGCCGCGGGCGCCCTGCAGGCAGCCACGGGACGCACTGAGCGGCTTGGGGGGCTGCAGGCGGCAGAGGGAGCGACGCTCGTGCGTGTGCACGGTGCTGCCCCTGTGCTGCCGGCATGCATGGCGCCGGTCGTAGAATCTCCGCCGCGCGCTGCCTTCCAACAACCGCAACAGGAAGGGCGGGGCAGCGCGCCGGGAGCCGATCGGCACGTCGTCCTGGCTGCCCGCCGGCTCGGCCGCCTGCGTGTCGGCGGAGCCATTGGGCTGCGGCTGCGCCTGCGGCATGGGCTCGTCGTCGTCGGAGTCGGAGAGGGCGACCGCGCGGCGGCCGCGGGGCGCCGCGCGCGCGGAGCCCTCCCGCTCGCCGTCGGACAGCTCGCCGGGCGCGGCGGCGGCGACGCTGCGGCCGGAGGCCCTGCGGCAG
>BHFV01000929.1:0-12703 GCA_003568905.1 Trebouxiophyceae sp. KSI-1
GGGGGGGGGGGGGGGGGGGGGGGGGGGGGTGGGGGGGAGTGGGGGGGAGGGGGGGGGGGTGGAGGGGGGGGGGGGGGGGGGGGGGGGGGGGGCGGGGGGGGTGGGGCGGGGGGGGGGGGGGGGGGGGGGGGGGGGGGGCGCTCACTCGCCAGCACAGGCTGACGGCCAGCCAAGCGGCCTCCTTGGGCAGGCGGCGCTGCCACACGCCCAGCTCTGCAGCCAGGCCGGCGGCGAAAGGGCCGGCCTCCCTGCCGCCGAGCGCCAGCAGCCAGGCCAGCCGGTCCGGCGCGCTCCTGCCCGGGGGCGCGTGCCGCTGCGCCGCGGCCGCCCGCACCAGCTCTGCCAGGTCGAGCAGGCCTGCTGTGACAGCGGCGCCCAGCAGCCGGGCCTGCGCACGAGCCGGTCGCCGCCCCCTCAGCCCGCCGCAGGGGGCGGCCCACCACTCGAGGCCTGGCTGCGGGCGCCAGCAGGCCCGGGCGGGCAGTCTCTGGCTGCTGGGGTGTGGCGGCTCATCAGCTTGCTGGGGCCGGATGAGCCACGGCACAATGGCGAGTCCTGCGCGGCTGCTGAAGTGGAGTGGTGACAACCCGATTCCGGGAGCATCTGGTCGGAGGGAGGGCGGCTTGCCCGGACGGGCTCGGTGCCGGCGAGGCACGCCGCCGCGACGCCCGCGGCCAGCGCCTGCACCCGCTGGGGCGTCCCGGCTTCCAGCGCGAGCAGCGCCCGCACCGCCGCGGGCAGCGCGTGCGGCCCGGCAGCCGCGACTGCCGCTGCGACTAACCCCTGCGCCGCCAGCTGCGTCCGGCTGCTGCCGCCGCTCGACTCGTCTGCCTGCCATGCTTCGACGCTGCCCACGAAAGCATCCAACTGCCGAGAGGCCAGCGAGCCCAGTCAGTCTTCCACAGCAGGGGCTCACACTGCAGCATGGCAAGGAGGTCCACGCAGGCTGATGCTCGCGGCAGCTCGCCTGCTGCTGCCCAGGGCTCTGCAGACATGCTGCCGCTGCCGCAGCGACGGCGCCGCTGCACTCGCCGCCCAAAAGCGCCGGCGCAGGCTGCTGCGGCGGCGCCAGCCTCACGCTGCCGCCTGCAGACGGGCCCGGCTCGGCCGCGGCCCGCAGCTGGCTGAGCCTGGCGCGCCGGCCGCCGGCGGCAGCTTCGGCTGCACGCCACCAGGCAAGCACGCTGCCGTCGCCTCTGCATCCGTCGGCAGCCACTCTCGGTCGCATCAGAAAACCGGATTCACGGTCTGACATGGGACAGGCCAGGCGCGGCGAGCAAGGCTCGTGCCTGAACACGCGCAGCAGCTCCGCTGCCGTGGTCTGCAGCCGGGCGTGCACCGCACCGGCCTGCTGCGGGCGCACGCACGCGTCCAGCAGCCGCGGCAGCAGCCCGGAGGCCGGCAGCGCGGCCTGGCGGGCGGCCAGCATGGCAGTGGCCTGCAGCGCCCAGCCAGGCAGCCCTGCATGCGGGCAGAGGCTCGGCATGCAGTGCCAGCCGGCCCTCACAGGCGCATGCGTCCAGGTGCCTCGACTCCAGGCAAAAACTGCGTGCCTGCTGTCGGCAGGTGCGGCTGAGACGGCAGGGGGCCTCACGGATCGGGTCGGCTGCCTCGAGCAGCTCCACCAGCCAGGCCAGCGCCTCCGCCTGCCCGCCGGCAGCCTCCAGCAGCGCTGCAACCCAGGGCAGGAAGCCCGGGTCGCCCTCGGCCGCCGTGCGCGCGCGGGCCGGGTCCTCCCGCAACTGGCCCAGCAGCCACCGCAGCAGCAGGCGCTGCTCCCAGCACCTGCGCGCCTCCCCGCGCGCGTCAGAGCGGTGCCCGAGAAAGCGGGGCTGCTGCCAGCAGAGCGGGACGGCGCGTGCCTGAGGTTCGCGACTGTCAGCAGGAGCTGGTTTCCGTCGACGCCGCTGCCCCGCGCCAGGCTCCGCTGCACCGCCTGCTTGACGCCCGCGAGCGCGATAGCGACGTCGTCGGGGCCGCTGCTGCCGTCGGCGGCGGTGGAGGTGAACTGCGAGGCGGAGCGGCGCAGCGAGTCGCCGCGCGACAGCCCGCTCGCGGGCGTGCTCTCCCGGCTCGCGCTGCCGAGGCGCACGAGCTTGCGCGCGCGCGGGCTGGCCTCCCGGCTCTGCGACCTGCTCGACCGCTTCCGCCGCGGCGCCACCTGCGCCGCGCCATGCTAGCTCACCTGCCACGCACGCATGCGGGAGTCGGCTGCGAAGGGGGAGCGGCGCGCCTCCGACACGTCGTCGCGCCCCGCGCTCTGCTGCCTACGCCGCTCCAGCACCGCAGCGCGCGTCCCCGCATAGCGCCGCAGCGCCGCGCTCGCCGCCGGCGGCGCGTCGCCGCCTGGCGTCGCGGGGCTGGACACGTCGTCGAGGCTGGGCAGCCGCAGCTGCGGGTGCAGCTGCTCGAGCGCGGCCAGGTGGACTGCGGCACGGGCGGCAAGGCGCGGCGGCGCGTCGGGCGGCGGCTGCGCCCAGCCCCGCGCGACGAGAAGCTGCGCGTAAGCGCCGGGGCAGAAGAGGCCCGCCTCCGATGCCTGCGGAGGAGAGCTGTCCGAGCTGAGCTGCAGGACGCGCCTTGCGTACACAAGCGCACTGCGACCCACAGTAGCAGGGAAGGAGCGCGCCTTGACCAGCACTCCCAGTGCCTGCCGCAGCTCCAGCTCGGAAGGGGGCAGGTCGCCGCCCGCGAGGGCGTCCAGCCAGGCGATGAGCGCGGCCTGCAGCGGCTGCCGCCGCCCCCGCGCGGCGCCTTCCTCCCTCGCAGCCAGGGCCGCCAGCAGGCGCAGCGCGACCGCCTGCCGGGCAGCCGCACACCGCTGCGCTTCCAGCGCGGCCCTGCGCCCAGGCTGCATCAGCTTGATCGAATTGGGGTGCATGACGGCGCCGATGCGGCTGGCACGTGGGGCCAGGGGGGTCGCCTGTCCGGCTCGATGGCGTCAAAGGCCAGGGCGATGCTGAGCGCCGGGGCAGCGGCCGCCCAGCCGCAGACCGCACTCACCAGCTCGCCCGCCGTCTCCCCGTGCCGCCACGGCGCCACCTTGGCCCACAGCCGCTCGACGACAGTCTCAGGCGCCCCGCTGCTGCCGTCCAGATCCTGCACCCGCGCGAACAGCGGCCTCGGAAGCGTGGGAGGCGCGGGGCTGCATGGCGACTGCCCGGCCGAGGCGAGGGGGGGCCGTTGCGGCAGAAGCGCGACGGGCGACCTGAGCGAGCTCTGCGGCGCTGTCGCCAAGCACGGGCGCCTGCACCGCGGCCGCCAAGGCAGCGCGCCGCCGCAGCACGCCCGCCGCCAGCGCCGCGGCTTCGGGCCCCAGCCGCCACAGCAGCCGG
This sequence comes from Trebouxiophyceae sp. KSI-1, assembly GCA_003568905.1. Lineage (NCBI taxonomy): Eukaryota > Viridiplantae > Chlorophyta > Trebouxiophyceae > Trebouxiophyceae sp. KSI-1. The sequence continues at coordinate 3,336 of BHFV01000929.1, forward strand.
CCCGCAGCTGCGCCTTGCGAGGGCGCCCGCCCGCCGGCGCTGGGCTTGCCGCCGCCCACCACTTCCACCGCGCCCTCCTGGCCCTGCGACGCCCGCACAGACATCGGCTCATTCCCCCGCTGCAGTCGCGCAGCTGCGGCTGGCGGCAAGTAGCAAGGCAGGGCGGGGCATGGTGCAGCGGTGCCAGGGCAGCCATCGGTGGAGGGGCCGCGCGGCTGCGGCAGCTGGCACCTCGCGGAAGAGGTCGGATCCGATGAAGGCGTGCGGCGCCAAGGCCAGCAGCCGCTCGAGCGTCAGGCCCCACAGCCGCCGCAGGCCGGCCGCGCCGCCGCGCCCCAGCTGGTGCAGGCACAGGTCTGCCACCTCCAGCGTCAGCGCCCCGCACTTGGCCGCCTCCTGCGCCAGCCCGCCGTCCGATCAGCCGCCAGCGGGGCGTTGTCCCGGGCGGCAGTAGAACTCATGATGCAGCGTTTCGGACCCCACAGCCCGACGCAATCCGAGGCCTCACTGGGAGCAGGAGGTCCAGCAGCGGCAGCAGCGCGGCATGAGCGCCGCTGCCGGGCGGCTCCGCGCGGGCGGCCTGCAGCGTCCAGGCCAGCAGGGAGGCGGCGTCCACCATGCCCTCCCTGCCGCGGCGGCAAGCGAGGGAGTTACAGCCAGCCATCGGTCGGGGGAGTGACAGCCGTTCCACCCATGTCACGCAGCCCTCTCGCGTCACCCAGTGGCAGCGGCAGGCGGCCGGTGAGCGCCTCGCAGTGCTGGCACAGCGGGTGCCGTCGAGAGCTCGCCTGAGCGTCTGGCCCAGCAGCAGCAGGCCGTAGGCTGCCTGGGCGCTGTGAGCCGCGAGGAAGCTGCGCGCCCCAGCCATGTCCTGCACATCAGCCGCCTCCAGCGCCTGCAGGGGCGCACCACACCCGCCCCCTGCACTCACGCCCGCCCCGTGCGTGCCAGCGCCAGCCATATCGGCGGCAGGCCGGCAGCGCGCCTGTTCGGTCGCAGGCAGCTGCCTCAGCAGGCCGCCGTAGTGCTGGCCAAACAGCCTGCTCCAGGCGCGGCAGAGCTGCTGCGGGTCGCCGCCGCCGCCGCCGCGCTCCTGCCCGTCCCTGCAGCACGGACGCAGCTGCGCCTGTGAGCCCGCCACTCTGGAAGCCCGTCCAGGCTCTGTGTCACTCACCGTGACCACCACGAGCTCCTGCGCCCTTGGAACAGCTCCAAAGTTGAGTGCGAGCAGAAATCTAGGCTGTTTGCGGGCCCGCGCAGGTCGCCCGCTGTGCAAATAAGGGGGTGATTCAAATCTCAGAAAACTCACCGTTGTGGAACCTGCCAAGCCGTTTTTCCCGGCAGCGCGCAAAGGGGAAAAGTTCAGTCCAGAGCGCTGCGCATGTACTGCGGAAACTGAAAAAATTATGGGCAAAAGTTCCGCTGCGCGGTGATTTGGGGTGGCTACGGCAGGGGCTGCGCGAGGCAGGACGCCTTGAGGCCGGGCGGGGTGGCAGCGGCGGAGGCGTGCACGGCCCTCACCCCGGCTTTGCCGCGTGGCCAAGCGCCAGCCGCACCAGCCAGCTGGCCCGCAGCAGCGGCACGCGCAGCGCCGCTGCCTCCGCCAGCAGCTGCGGGAGGCGGGTGGACAGCTGCAGGAGCGGGGCGCAGGCCTCGAGCCGGCACAGCGGCAGGCTGCCAGCCAGCTCCTGCGGATGCAGGCGACAGCAGCAGCAGCTTGGTCCAAGCTGGCAGCAGGCGAGCATGTTTGCAAGCCGGGGGGATGCCAGAGGTCCGCACCGTGAGCCAGCGTTGCAGCGGCATGACTGTGGCAAAGCGGTCGACTGGGTGCACGCTGTCGGTGCAGGCAGCCAGCCTCCCACCAGAGCCGGCTGCTCGCTGCGGCAGCTGCTGCCGTCGGTTCGCATCCAGCCCGCGCAGCAGCTCCAGCTGCGACTGCAGGGCGGAGCAGCAGTGGCGGCTCGGCACCACACCACTCTGCTGCTGTTTCGTGTGCTTTCGGGCTGGGATGGTGAAAGCGAGGGCGGCCGGCAGCACCTGCTGCATGGCATGCAGCGTGTGGGCGTCCCATCGCCGGCCAGTGAGGCTGCTGTACAGCTCCTTGCGCTCGGTGATGCCCAGCCGCTCGAAGCCCTCCTTGAAGCCGCGCTGGCAGGCACTGGCGGTTGTGCGCAGCTCGGGGCAGTCCTGACCGCCGGCAGCAGCTCTTCAGCTCAGCTGAATGGGACCAGCAGTGCCTCAAACGGCGCACTGGGCGGACAAGACTGGCCCGCTCACCTCCGAGACTGGGAATACGCCGGGCAGGGGGCCTGCATCACGTCTGCAAAAGTCGCGTATGTGAGTGCCGAGTCGAAATGCGCTTCAATGCGTTCATCATGGCTCATGCGTGCCCCTTCATAGAACGCACCCCTCCTGCATGTCCCCTTCATCCGTCGTGCCGGCGGCCATGACCGATGCGTTCTCATGCCATGGGTCGGCTGTCGTCACCAAGCGCTGCCGCAATTGCGGCACGCGCTCTGTCAGCGCATCGAAGGAGTCACGTCCAAGTCCGGACGCCGCAATCGACGACGCAGTCGCGTGTCTGCGTCGGCCCAAGGCCAGGGTGCTGTGATTATGAACGATGTGCAGCTCCGAACTCCTTGGCTTGATTTTGTCGTCCTCGATTGACCGTCCTCGATTGTGCAGCTGGTGCTGTCAGGCACCGTTCGTTCCCCCGCGCAATACTTCGCTCACGCCTGGCAGTAGACACTTGCATGAAGCAGCGCTTGCGCGAGTTGCGGTGACGGCCGTTGGGCGTCGTATTGCTTCATTTGACGCTTCCGAGGAGTGCAGTTGAAAGAAGAGCAGCCGTTGCAGCTGCTCGTGAAAAAAGGGGCCGAGAGGCCATGGCGGATGATGGTGCCTTCACGGAGGCGACCGCACCGCTGAGCTTTGCGGAATTCCTGGAACGGATGAAGGACCCCGCGGCCGCGGACCTCGTCCGCAGCATCAAGAAGTGAGCGCCCGAAGCATTATCAGCCCAGCAGCGAGCGGCTCTGATTCACCCTGGCAGGAACAGCAGAGCTGACGGCGGTGCTCGAGCCCCGCAGCTTCATCAAGACGTTCAACGACAGGCGGCCGGATCCCGACAAGGACAGCGAGCTGGTGCAGGTGCTGCTTCCTGCCCTAGCCCGCAGCTGATGCGGTGGCGGGGCATGCCTGGTGCAGGACCGGGCGAGCAGGACCAGTGGTGCCAATGCATGGCGGCTGAACATTATCGTGCTGCCCCTTCGCAGCAATTTCTGACGCGGTCGGAGGCGGCATTCCGCCCGCACCCCGTCTGGGCCAGCGACACGCCTGACCACCAGGCGCAGGCCATCGAGGCGCGGCCCCTCCTACCCGACAGACCCAGCCAGATTTTCTAATCTTCTGGCTTCACAGCCTTGCAGCCAGCACAGGGACCCACCTTTCGCCGCCATCACACTCTGTCATCCGGCCATCGCAGGGGCTGGAAAAGTACCTGATGACCAAGATCTACGGCAAGACCTTTGCCGCGTCCGCCCTGGACCGCGAGCGCGACGAGGCCCTGGCGGCCCGCATGGCCGCGCTCAGCTTTGTGCGGCCGCAGCACCTCGACATCCCGCCCGCCTTCCACGACGAGAAGGCGTGGCTGCTGGCCATGAAGGAGCTGCACAAGATCAACAGCTACAAGGTGCCTTCCCGGGCTCCAAATGCACAGTATGGGGGTAGGCAGGGGCGTCCGGCCTGCAGCCTGCAGCCCTCCCTTCCATGCTGCGGCACGCTCGCACCGGACAGAAGCTGCCTCGGCAACTGACAGCAGGCGCCCAAGCAGGGAGCCTGGCCTGCGGCTGTGGGCTCACGCTTGCGAGGCGCCGCAAGCACGATCCCGCCTCCTGCAGCTGAGCCGGAGGGGGCGGCCTCGCTGCAAAACCGCAGGCGCCGCGCGACAAGCTGGTCTGCATCCTCAACTGCTGCCGCATCATCAACAACCTTCTCCACGTGACCGTCCAGACCGGCGAGGCGCGAGGCGAGTCTCACTGTCCACCTCCCAGAAGCCCACAGGGGCCTCCGCTGCAGCGGCTGCCTGGCACCGGTGCCCCTGCCGTGCCGGCGCCCGCCAGCAGGCCGCTGCCGAGGAGCATCCCCCGGCTCGCCTGCCTGGCTTTTTGCAGCGGCCTGGCAGGCGGCCCGGCGTGTCACAGCCCCCTCCCTCGCGCGCAGGCGCGGACGACTTCCTGCCCATCCTGATCTACGTCGTCATCCACGCCAACCCGCCGCAGCTGGCCTCCAACCTGGAATACATCAACCGCTTCCGCATGCAGTCGCGCATGGTCTCCGAGTCGGCCTACTTCTTCACGCAGCTGGCAAGGCCCCACCGAAAAGAAAGAAACAGGCCCTCTCTGCGCGGCGCAGGAGTTTGGAACCCGGGATGGATGCCGGGAAGATGGTCTCCGCAGTCGGCTTTGCTCCTCCACCTGCCGGCCATGAGTCCAGCAGGCAAACGGCTGTCGCAGAGCGCTGCCAGGGGTCTGCCAATCTGTGTGCCGTGAAAGAGGCACTGCAGGCGGGCTGGGCTCGCAGCGACGATGCATTGCGCTGGATATGCCGCGAGCTGGCTTGCGATTGCTGGCAGCCGCTGCTGCCGCGCCAGCCAGTCTCAATCACCCCCGCCGGCCAGCCTGCAGCTGCCGGCAGTCCTGCTTCCAAAGGCCAAGGCGACTGGGCTGCCGCTGCCGCCAGCATGGTCGCCGCGCGGAAGCCTCACAACCAGCTGCGTTGATAGACACGAAAACCCGAATTCCTGGAAAAGGGGAAGTGAGACTGAATTCCCAGAAAATCGGCATTAGTAGAACCGAATTTCACACCCACAAATACGTGGCGACTGATTCGATGCTGCCGCTCCTGCAGTACTCGGCCGCCTCCTTCATAGAGACGATCAGCAGCTCCTCCCTGTCGATGGAGCCGGACGAGTTCGTGGCCCGCATGGTCGCGGCCGGCATCCCGGACATGCAGCTGCTGCCGGCGGGGCAGCAGGCTGGCAGCGGTGCCCCCCCTCCCCCCCGCCAGTGCCCTTGAAGGGACTGCCCCTCAGCCTCCAGCTGAAGGCAAAATTCGAGGCGCGCTGTCTTCAAGTTTCGCGTCGTTATGGACTCTTTGACTGTTCATGGGCTGGTAGTGGCTCCGATGGGCGCCTCAGCGACCGGTCGGCCCTGACAAAGCGGCGCGAGCCCTGTTGCGGCTTGCGCGAGCGGCGCGGCTGTGCGGTCGCAGGCGAGCTGCCGGCCAAGGCGGCGGTCGCGGCGGGCTCCTCTCCGCGGCGGCCCGGCAGCAGCCCGGTCAAGGCGCGGCCGGGCGCCTTCTCGGCAGCTGCAGCGCAGCAAGGTGCGCGCCTCGCCAGCCCGGGAAAGACAGGCTGTCTCGGTTCGCATGCCTCGTCAGGGCGCGGTTGCAGCTGCCGGGCTCCCTGCCTGCGGCGACGGCGACAGCTCGGCCGAACTGCTGCCTTCTGGCTCGGGCGCCAGCCTCTACATTCCCGGTTTTTTCCTGCAATGTGCCAACTCTGAGAAACGTGCGCAGTGCTGAGCTGTCCCTGACCAAGACGCATTTTTTAAAAAGGCAAGCAGAGCGGCCGCGAGCACGGTGCCTCGCACCCGCATCCTCACGACACCACTGCCTCAAGCGGGCCACACAAGCAGCGGGCCAGCCTGCCGCTGGGGCCGCGCCGTCAGATCCTAATTCAAATTCAAAATTTGAAAACGGCCCGAATTCGCATTCAAAACTCGAAAACGGCCGAGTGGCACGCGCCCGCAGCCGCCGGCCTGCCGAGCCTCGGCGAGCTGCAGCGGCGGGGCGCCCCGCTGGTGCTGGAGGCCGAGGCGGCGGGGGAGCTGGCGGCGCGCCACCCGCTGCTGTACGCGGCTGCGCCGGAGCTGCGGGTGGCGGACGTGGAGGCGCTGCTGGCGGCCTACAAGCAGCTGGTGCGGCTGCCGAGGCCTGGCGGGGCTGCCGAGGGCCTGGCCGGCAGCCTGCGGGGCCCTCAGCAGGGCGGGGCCGAAAGGGGGCGAGTCAGCCGGGCGGGCGGCTGCCGAACAAAAGGGGAGCAATGGCGGCTGCCCTCGAGCACACGCGCGGCCGGTCCCGCCGCTGCAGCAGCCGTTCGTGCGTGCCCGCTGCCGCGCGGCCGCCCTGGGCCCCCGCGGTCCTGACTCCGGAACTTCTCTCGACCTCAGGTGCTGAAGCACGAGGCCCTGTCGCTGGCGCTTGCCCAAGCCGGCGCCGCCTCCGATCAGCCGCCAGGCAGCCCGCCGGCCGCGCCGCTGTCGCCGGGCAGCCCGCCGGCCGCGGCGGCGACGCCCAGAGACCTCCAACCTGCGTCCAGCGCGCTGGGCGGCGGTTTCGGCAGCATGGCGGGCCCCAACCCGTTCGCCGGCTTCGGCTGGGACATGCGCTCGGTGGTCCCGCCGGCGGCGCCGGCGCAGCCGCCCGCGGGGCCAGAGGAGCTGTCCCCAGCCTCCCCAGGTGCGCAACCAGCGCCAGCCTCGAGGCCTGGCAGCTAATTGCGGCAGCAGGCGCGCGAGCAGTGGCAGGGTCGCGGCGCAGTGGGGGCGCTTGGCCCGTGGCAAGCCTGGGCTAGGTGACAGTGAGGCCAGCCACTCACGCCGCCTGCCGGCTGCTCAGCCGCCCGCCGCCCGTGCCTGCAGGGCTGCTGCCGCTGGAGCCGCAGCAAGAGGCGCCCAACCTGGCGCAGGACCCCTTCAGCCAGCCGGGCAGCCCCCGCGGCGGCGGCGGGGCCGCGCCGCAGCCGGCGGTGCGTCCCCCCGCCAGCTTCCCCCCGGCTTCCCCAGCATCTCCCGGGCACTGCTGCCTGCGTCGCTGCGCGGGCGGGGACGGCTCGAAGGGCGCCTGCTGCGGCCAGGGAGCCAGGACTGGAGCTGCTTGGCTGCGGGGCCGCTGTGGCTGCGGAGCGATCCCGGAGCCTGCTGCCTGCCCGCAGGCCGGCGGGGAGCGTACGCAGCCTGCGAGCGGTCCGCCCACTCCTGCGGCGCCCGTCGCGCGGCCGGCTGAGCCGGCGGAGGCAGCGCATGCGCAGGCCCCCCTGCCGGCGCCGGCCGGCGAGCGCGCCAGCATGGACGCTTCCAACAGGCGAGGCCCCTGGCCTGCCCGCTGCCAGCCTGGCGATGCCTCCCCCCCCTGTTTTTCAAACGGCGCCAACGCTCGAAGCATCAGGCAGCGCAGGCGATGCGCTTGCGGAGCCGCCAGCCTGGCAAGTTGCCGAAATCAATCGGCGCCTTGGCTGCGATGCACAGACTGGGCAAGTGTGGGCTCGCCCGTAGGGTGCTCTCGATGGCCGCCGAGGACTCGGCCTCCGCTCGCGAGCTGCGGCTGCGGCAGCCGGAAGAGGAGGGCGCCGGGAGGCCGGATGCGGCGGCGGGGGGTGGCGCGGACGGGCCGCCGGGCGGCGCTGGGCAGCTGCCGGCGGTCCAGCTGGCCTCGATCGGCTCCAGCGTGCCCGTCCCGCGCTCGGCCTTCTCAGAAGAGGCCCGCCCCCGTCCCTGCCACTCGAGCAATACACGAAATAGCAGGCTGCTCCAGAGCAGCTGCAGGCAGCCAGGGGGGGGGCTCCTGGCGACACACAAGCCGGCGGGCCTCCAGACGCCAGCGGCAGCTTCCAGGCCCCTCTGCTCCCGTGTCTGCCGCTCAGCAGCGTGGGCTAGTGGCAGGCAACCTGGCTCGCAAAGCCGCCGAGCCGCGAGCGAGGTGCCCCCTGCGGCGCCGGGCCTGAGCCGCGCCTGCACCCCCCGGCAGGAGGTGGAGCTGCCGCGGCCGGCGGTGCCGGACCCCTTCGCCGCCGCGGTCGAGGGCCTGCAGGCGGAGCCGTCGCCGCTGCCCCGGCCGCGCCCGGGCTCCCCGCTCGCGCAGCCGGTGTCTGACGCCGTCAGCACCGCGCTGCCGGCCGTCGCCTCCCCTTTTGCCAATGAGGCGCCCGCAGGTGCGGCCCGGCCGCCGACCGGCTTCCCGGCGCGCTGCCTGCTGTAGCAGTGATGATTGCACGCCTTTCGGCGTGACAACGAGTCAAGCTGGGTGACCAGCTTGCCCCGACCAGCACTGCCTGCCGCTGCTGCTGCTGCGGAGGCGCCCCTGCCGTTGCCTGCTTTGTGGTGTGCGGCTTCGGGAGGCAGAGCCAGCTCCTGTGCGATGCGCTGCGGCCGAATGCGGCGTGGTGCGCTGCAGGCGGAGCGGCCTCGAGCGAAGAGCCGCGAGAAGCCGCACCACTGCCGGAGGCCGCGCCGAACCCGTTTGCCGGCAGCCAGGAGGCTGCTGCCGCACCGTCGGCGCTGCGCGACTCCCTGATCTGAGCGTGCCTCTGGCTGGGGCAGTGGGTGGTGCTTTGGGGAACTGCGTGCCTGATGCGCCGCACCTCACACCTGGTTGTGGCTCCACCTGTTCAGTTGTGTAAATTACTCGTCACACATTCTTTTCAAGGCTCCAACTCCAGCGGGCTTCTCGATCCGCACACCAGGCGCCAAGCAAGCAGCTCGAGCAGGCAGCATTCAAACTGTTGGGTTCGCTTCAGAGCTCGAGTTCCGCCGGCTTCCTCAGCGGGCATTTGGGTGTTCAGACATGGGTTCCAAGGGGCCGGGTTTCCTATGGTTGTGCGGCTGCGGCTGACCGTCCAGACTGACGTCTGGCCGCAGCCGCGAGCATGAAAGCAGCAAAGGCGCTGCATCGTTCGGTCACACACACAAAGGGGTCGCTGTCTCTGAGCGCTCGTCTCGAGGGGCTTCCGGCCCGCGCAGTCATCAAAGGCGCGCCGCTGCGGCTGTACAAGTGGTTTCCTCTCCTGCTGCTGGTTCCGGACTGGGGGCGGAGCTCTGCATGCTGCACGCCCGCTGCTGCTATCGCTGCTGCTGCTGCTGCTGCAAGACTGCTGACATGAACGACCAGGACATGCGAGCTCGGGGCGGATAATATGCGGCGCCAAAATGCGCGTGGCGGCGGCGGGGGGACTCGAGACGACACGAAATCACGCTTGGAGGAAATAGGGGAGGGGGAGGGGGCGGCGGCTGGACAAAATGCCGCCAGGGGAACACGCTACCGCCGCCGCAGCGCGGCCGCGAGCGGGGAGAATTCTTCCCGCGGCTGCTGCGGCGGCGAGGTCGCGATGCGCCACTGGTCGGCCGCCGTCGGCGTCGGCGACTCCTCGTCGGCCGCAAACGCGCGCAGCCCCTCGCGGCCGGCCGCCAGCAGCGCCGCGGGGATCTTCCGCGGCTGGCCGTTGGGCGCCGTCGCGCGCGCCGCGCCGCCCGGCGCGGCCGCCCACGCAGCCGGCGCCTTGAAGCGCAGCAGCGCGCTGAACCTGCGCGGCG
>BHFV01000930.1:0-12700 GCA_003568905.1 Trebouxiophyceae sp. KSI-1
GTGGCGTTGTCCTTTACGTGCACCGCGCCCCCACCCTGTTCCCCGCACCACCTTGAGTCTCACGCCCCACCGGCCCTTGCGGGTGTTAAGCCAAGTTGGCTTGGGTGGTGGTGTAATCCTCCTACTCCTCTGTTCGCTTGCCGACCTGAAGCCCGATTATGTTCGGTGATGCTAGTACTGAAGCTTTTGCTCCTCTTTAAGGCAGTAGACCTCGAGACTTGCAGCAGAGAAGCTCAAGAGGTTGAGGCTAACACTCGTGATCGTTGAACACAAGGGGAAGGCCTTGACATTACAGGGCAGCCACGTGCAGGAGAGTACTGCCGCTGTCACAGGGCGCCGCAGCAGACAGGCAGGGTCGATGCACCCCAGGCAAGGGAGCCGGCGGCAATCGCTACGTTCGCCCGAGCCAAAAACGAGGGGGACAAAAGCAGAAGGCACGCCATTCATAACACAGTTCAGGCCCAATCGTGTCCATAACAGGAAAACTCGAGCGAACAACCCTGCCATCTCTCAGAGAGGCGCGGACGCCAGGTTGTGCTGATTCGCGTAGCAGAGAGGCAAAGAAAAGGCCTCCTTTTCCTTTCCTTACTGGAGCACGAGCGACAGACTCAGTAGAGCACAGCACAGCAGCAGCCCAGTATGCCCGCCAGCTGCAGCCGCCCCCCTGTCAGCCACGCTTCAGCGCGCCTCGGGCAGGCATAGGCGCTTGTAGAGGAACTGCAGCGCTACCAAGCCCACTATGATTGCGCCAAAGCCGAGGAACTGCTGCCCCGGCAGGTGCAGTGACACGACGGCAGCCCAGAGGCTGCCGCTCACAATGGGGCCGAGGGCGCGGCCGGCGCTCTGCAGCGTCATGGCGCCGCCGTTCACTGCGCCCATGTTGGCTTTCGGAGCGACCAGGTTGACGGCAATGGTGCTGCTGTTGAGCGCACAGATCTTGGCGATGCATTGGATGCAGGCCGTGAAGTACAGGCACACCTGCGGCGCCCCGCCCCGACAGGGCTCAGTCAACAGCGCGTGTACTGCCCCTGGCAAGCTCGGCACTGGCGGATGCTGGCATGCTGAGACGCGCAGGCGCCGCTGAAGCAGCCGTTTCGCGCGACCTTCTGCTCGAATTCAAGGCATCCGATTGCCGCCCGTGAGACTAAAAAGAAGAAAGGGGAGCTTACCAGGACCGCTGCGTGACTCTGCGATATCAGGTTGGCGGCCGGCAGCAGGAGCGGCGACGGCAGCGCGAGCAGCAGGCTGACGTGCACCATGCGGCCGGCGCCGAGGCGACGAGTGAGTCTCGAGTAGGCCAGCAGCGAGAAGAGGGCGAGCGCGACGCCGCTGGCGGCCAGCGGCAGCGTGAACTCCTCCAGGCTCATGCTCAGCCCGCCCTGCGGGTCGAGTGGAGGACAGTCTCAGCCGCACAGGCCCAAAGGTCGCCGGTCCTCACGCTGATGACGAGCTGCAACTTATTAGCCAGCATCACCCCCTGCCCGCCCAAGCAGCATGCCACCGCTGACCGGAAAACACAAGCAGGCCAGGCAGGGCTACCAAGCAAGCTGCTCCTGGCGAGTGGCCCCCGCTTCTTCATTGGCATGCGGGTGAGCAGAAGCCTGCCGTTGCAAGCTGACAAGCCTGTTGCAGGCGTGGCGGCCAGTTGCGAGCAGCCCACCTGCGCGATGGGCGCCGACACGAAGATGGGTCCCATCTCGTCCTGCACGCACAGAAGGAAGGCGATGAGGCCGGAGCCGACCAACGCCAGCCGCACGTTGCCGTCCCGCCACCACCTGTGCACGAGTACAGCGGTCGTTCATCAGCACGCCTCCTGGGCGGCAGAAAATGCGCGATCTCACTGCTGCTTGAATGCCACCTGCCGAAGCGGAAGGGGGGGGGGGACCACCTGTAGTCCGGGTCGGCCTGGCTGTCCTGCCCTGCTACGGCTCGCTCTCCGGCAGGCTGCTCAGGCCGCAGAAGCGCGGTGCCCTCCTCCTCCTCCCCCTCCTCTTCAGCATCGCTGCTCCCGCTCGCCTCGCCATCTGCGCCTGCACGCCCCACCGCCCAGCGTCAAGCCCGCCGCATTGCAGTGTTCATGAGCAGCCTGAGGTGCTGTTGGTGCCATGCTGGCAGCCGGGATCTTGCCTTCCCTGGCGCGATCCGGCAGCTTGGCAGGGACCGCCTCCACAGCCACCGGCCCCTCCTGCGCCTGCACGAGCCAGCTGGGGTTGATCCCGCACTGATCGCTGGCTGCAGGCTGCCAAGCAGCGGGCAGGGCACCAGGGCCCACCTGCCGCGCCTTATTCAGCCGCCCCATCTCCAGGTCGCTGGCCCGCTGCGGCAGCAGCTCGCTGCTCTTTTCTTGCCCTGCCGCCGGCCCACACCCGCCGTCAGCGCCCCTCACCCCGCCGCAACTAGCTGGCGGCGCGCCACAAGCCAGCCAGGTGGCAGGCTAGTCTTCACGAGGGGGGAAGGCAGCTGCAGCCCACCTGTTGTAGCCAGCGGGCGGCAGCAGAGGACGCGCGCCAGGTTGGCAATCCAGCCGCCGGGCGCCACGCTCAGCTGGGGGTGCGTCTCCGCCATCAGGAAGACGTTGCTCGCCAGCGCGACCAGGCCCAGGCCGCAGACGGCCAGGCAGGGCAGCAGGAAGGGCCTGCAGGGGGGCCAAAAATGTTCAGCCGGCTCGCTGGGGCAGCAAGCGCTTGCAAACCAAGAGGATCCAGGCCGCCATTAGAGACTATCTCAGCAGTTGCAGCCGTGTCCCCTCCCCTCCTTTGGCTTCGATCGGCCTGTTCAGCAAGCCAGGGGCGCACTTGCGCTGGAAGAGGCCGCCCTCGGCGCACAGCGGGAAGCCGTCCAGGCGGCAGGGATAGGATAGCGTGCCGCCCAGGATCGGACCTGCAATGCATCGAGCCAATGCTGCCCTCGGGCGCTGGCCGCCCTGCCCTCAATAGATTGGACTCGCGCCAGACGCATGGTGCAGGCTTTGGCGTCCCAGCTGTGGCCCTTTGTTCCTGCTCCTTGATGTTTTGTGGCGCTCCTAAAAGGGGGGGGGGGGGACAGAGAGAGTGCGCACCAATGACTTGGCCCATGGCCAGGCCCAGGTTGAACACGCTAAAGGCGGTCGCCTGGCTCCCTACGCCTCCTTTCAAATCGCCGATCATGGCTTTGAGCGCCACGGCCGAGCCGAAGCAGGCGCCCGGCAGTAGACGAGACAGCAGCGCGGCCAGGAAGCTACTGGACAGGCCAAAGAAAAGCATGGAGATGAGGGCGGCAGCGGTGCCCACGATGATGCATGCCTGCAGCCATGCGTGTGTGCTGTCGGCAGCTGTCAAGAGCGGCTGTTCGCCTGCAGCACTTCCTGACTGGGGATTGACGGACTACCTTGCGCCCGACCTTGTCGCTGATGACGCCCCAGGCGTAGGCGGTCACCGAGCGGCTTATGCTCTGTGAGGCGGCAAGGATGCCTGTCAGCTGGCCGATGACCTGCTCGCTCGCCGCCTTGCCGTCTCTGCCAGCGTACAGGTCGCGCACGAGGTAGACCTGCACACCAGGCCAGGCCATAATCCCCCGCAGCCTCTGTACCTGTCACGGCACTGGGCCAAGCCGTAAAAAGCCGAGATGAGCAGGGCTAAGCATCGGCATACCGACACAACGTAGGGCAGGCTAAACTGACTCCCGTGGAACAGCATCGTGAGCCTGCATAAACCGTCTTCCTCAGGGCCGAGCCCACGACACTCGCCGGCACGGGCGCGCATGTGTCTCATCGGGATCGCAGGTCAAGTTGGCGCGTGCGCGCGGGGCGCCGAGATGATCAGTCTGGAGGAACTTAAGACGCACGCAAAGTTGACCAGGACCCTCGTCGGAACAGGCACTTCTTTTTGCTGCTCCTTGTGCCGCGGAAGCTGAGCATCTTTGCCGACGCCCAGCCGCACTCGCGCGCTGGTAACATCTCCATCATGCGGACGCACAGCACCGATCACATGCCGCTCGTCCTCAGGAGGAGCCTGTTCCCGCCGCTCGTCCAGCGACGGAATGGTTGCTCCTGCCTCAGGCGCGTGCGCGGTGCGCGGCACACGAAGGCCGACAGCTGGAACAGAGGCGCTAGATTCCAATGGCCTTTGGCGCGCTTCGAGGTGTGAGGGGACGACGCGATGAGGGCGGGCGAACATAACCCCTCGGGGTAACAATGCGCGGGAGTCCACAATTCAAAATTTCTGCGAGTTGTTCTGCACCTTATCACATGCCACATGGACCATCACTCTCTCCAGGGCGGCCACGTGCGGAGTGCTGCCGCCAAAGGGCACTGCTGCAGCTCCCCTCAGGGCGGACAGAGTTGGGCAGGTGCTCTTTAAGCAAGGCAGTCGGCGGCAATCACCAAGCCCAGGCGAGCCTGGGTACGATATCAGAAGCAGAATGCGCTTCACACAAGGCGGGTGTCCACACCGAGCGTGGGCGGGGTACAGCAAATGAATGAGCACTCCACTGCTGCGCCTGAAAAAGTCGCAACGCGCCGAGCTGCTTGCGCAGCAGCGAAGGCAAGGAAAGGCACCCCTTCCATACCCGCACAGGAGCACAAGTCAGCAGCACCTTCACAGTGCAGTATGACAAAAATCCAACTCGCTCGGCAGAGGGTGTCTACAAGACCGCCCTCCTATCCGCGCCTCAGCGCGTCTCTGGCAATCTCAGGCGCTTGTACAGGAACTGCAGCGCTATCAAGCCCACTACGATTGCGGCAAAGCCGAGAAACTGCTGCCCCGGCAGGTGCAGCGACACGACAGCAGCCCAGAGGCTGCCGCTGACGATGGGGCCGAGGGCGCGGCCGGCGCTCTGCAGCGTCTTGGCGCCGCCGTTGACAGCGCCCATGTTGGCTTTTGGAGCGACCAGGTTGACTGCAATGGTGCTGCTGTTGAGCACGCAGACCTTGGCGACGGAAAGGAAGCAGGCCGCGACATACAGGCATGCCTGCGGTGGCCACCCAAGCCCGCCTCAGTCCACTGTGTGTGTCTTGCCCCTGGCAGACAGCGGCCTGCTCAAACCACAGCAACTGCCGGGCAGCTAGGTCGTGTGCTGCGGTGGCAGGGCCGCACCAGGACAGCTGCGTGACTAACAGCCACCAGATTGGCGACCGGCATGACTAGCGGCGCCAGCAGCGCCAGCAGCAGGCCGACGTGCAGCATGCGGCCGGCGCCGTGGCGGCGCGCGAGGCGCGGGTAAGCCAGCAGCGAGAAAAGGGCGAGTGCGACGCCGCTGGCGGCCAGCGGCAGCGTGAACTCCTCCAGGCTCATGCTCAGCCCGCCCTGCATGCGCGCTTGCGACCCCTCTCAGCACTGCAGCTCGCCGGCTTTCATGCCAAGTGCTGTGGACTGCAGGCGGCACACACACGCCCAAGCAGCGAGCCGCTGCTGACCTGAGGGCAGCAACTGCCAGTGCAGCAGTCGCAGGGACGCCAGCCGGAGTCTGTGCCCAGACCCTGGCACTATCCTGCGTGCGGGCACGGCGGCCAGTTGCGAGCAGCCCACCTGCGCGATGGGCGCCGACACGTAGATGGGTCCCATCTCGTCCTGCACGCACAGCAGGAAGGCGACGAGGCCGGAGCCGACCAACGCCAGGCGCACGTTGCCGTCCCGCCACCACCTGCAGCTCACAGGCCCCGCTGCCAGCTAGGCACACCGCAAGCAGGTGCCCCTCTCGTGCGCCAACTTGCCAGACACACTGCTGGGACTGGGAACAGGCAGCTCGCGGGCTGCACAGCTGCCTGGTTGCACAGGCCCAAAAGTGCTGGATGGCAAGATGGCTTGACGCACGAGCATAGGCCGCTGCGCCACTGATCAAGTCCCAAGTCGGAAGGTAGATTATAAGAGGAAGGGGTGGGTGGCATGTGTGTGCCAGCAAAACGGCTAGTTCTGCCTGCAGAGATGTGCGGGTATCTCCTTCTAAAAATGGGAAAGAACTTGGGAGAAACGACCCTCCCGCCTGCCCCTCTCCTCACCCGCACCAAGGCTTGGCTATGTGGCTTCCTGCCTCAAGGCTTGGACTTCTTTCACGCTGGGCCGGATCCCACCTGTAGTCCGGGTCGGCCTGACCGGCTGTGCCTGCTGCTGCTCGCTCTCCGGCAGGCTGCTCAGGCCGCAGAAGCGCGGTGCCCTCCGCCTCATCCCCCTCATCTTCAGCATCGCTGCTCCCGCCCACCTCGCCAGCTGCGCCTGCACGCCCCACCGCCCGGAGTCAAGCCCGCCGCATTGCAGTGTTCATGAGCAGCCTGGTCTGCTGAGAGGTGCTGTTGGTGCCATGCTGGCGCTCGAAGACTTGCCTTCCCTGGCGCGATCTGACGGCTTGGCAGGGACCGCCTCCACAGCCACCGGCCCCTCCTGCGTCTGCACCAGCCAAACTGTGTTGCTCCCGCACTGACCACTGGTGGCAGGGAGCCGACCTGCGGGCCCCCCGGCGCCAGGGCCCACCTGCCCCTGCTTCTGCAGCCGCCCCATCTCCAGGTCGCTGGCCCGCTGCGGCAGCAGCTCGCCGCTCTCTTCTTGCCCTGCTGCCGTCCCCGCCCGCCGGTCAGCAACCCGCACACACCGTCCAGCCGGGCCGGCGCAGAGCCTCTTTGGGCAGGCAGACTTGTCTCCACACAGGGGGGGGCTGCAGCACACCTGTGGCAGCCAGCGGGCGGCAGCAGAGAATGCGCGCCAGGTTGGCAATCCAGCCGCCGGGCGCCACGCTCAGCTGGGGGTGCGTCTCCGCCATCAGGAAGACGTTGCTCGCCAGCGCGACCACGCCCAGGCCGCAGACCGCCAGGCAGGGCAGCAGGAAGGGCCTGCAGGGGGCGAAAAATGTTCGGCTGCGGCTCGGGATGATTGGCGCTCGAAACCCCAGTGAATCGCTGGTCGCCATTAGAGACTATCTCAGCAGTTGCAGCAGTGTCCCCTCCCCTCCTTTGGCTTCGATCGGCCTATTCAGCAAGCCAGGGGCGCACTTGCGCTGGAAGAGGTCGCCCTCGGCGCACAGCGGGAAGCCGTCCAGGCGGCAGGGGTAGGACAGCGAGCCACCTACGATGGGGCCTGCAATGCCGATCACACGCTGCCTTCAGGCACTGATCGCCCCTCAATTGAGTCCCGGCTTTTGCTCTGTTCTGGCATCCAAGCAGCGCCCGCTCCCCTCTCTGTCTGGTACTCCTTAGCGCTCTGCAAGTGGACGTCAAAGAGAGCGCACCGATGACCTGCCCCATGGCCATCCCGAGATTGAAGACGCTCATGCTTGTTGCCTGGCTTCCAACGCCTTTAGAGTCGCCGATCATGGACTTGAGCGCCACTGCCGAGCCGAAAAAGGTGGATGGCAGCATGCGGGACAGCAGGGCGGCCAGGAAGCTGCTGGAGAGGCCGAAGGAGAGCGTTGAGACGAAGGCGGCGACGGTGCCCACGATGATGCATGCCTGCGGGCGAGCGTATGATGTCGTGAGCTGTCAGAAGCGGCCATTCGCCTGCAGCGCGTCGTGACTGCAGAATGAAGAACTACCTTGCGGCCGACCTTGTCGCTGATGACGCCCCAAGGATAGGCGGTCACCGAACGGCTTATGCTCTGTGAGGCGGCAAGGATGCCTGTCAGCTGGCCGATGACCTGCTCGCTCGCCGCCTCGGCCCCCCTGTCCGAGTAAAGGTCGCGCACGAGGTATACCTTCACACCAGGCCAGGACATTAGCCCCCTCAGCCTCTGTGTCTTTCACGGCACTGGGCTATGCCGTAAAAGCCGAGATGATCGGGCCACTGGCGACCTACCGACACGACGTAGGGCAGGCTGGACTGACTTTCGTAGAACAGCATAGTGAGCCTGCATAATTCGGCTTCCTCAGAGCCTTGTGCCGACACTCGCCGGCACGGCGCGCATGCACTCATCGGGAGTGCAATTCAAGTTGGCGCGTGCGCGCGGAGTGCCGAGATGGTATCAGTCTGGAGGAACTTAAGACGCACGCAAAGTTGACCAGGACCCTCGTCGGAACAGGCACTTCCTTTTGCTGCTCCTTGTGCCGCGGAAGCTGGGCATCTTTGCCGGCATCCAGCCGCATTCGCGCACTGGCAGCATCACTGGCAGCATCACTGGCAGCGTCTCCATCATGCGGACGCACAGCTCCGATCACATGCTGCTCGTTCGGCTCAGGAGCCTGCCGCTCGTCCAGCGACGCGATGATTGCTCCCGCCTGGCGCGCGTGCGCCGCTCACGAAGGTCGACAGCTGGAACGAAGAAGCACTAGACTTTAATGGCTTGGCTGCGTGGCGCGCTTCGAGTGGTAAGTCGTGCATGGGTGACGCGATGGAGGGCGACCGTAACCCCCCGGGGTAACAATGCGCGGGAGTCCACAATTCAAAATTTCTGCGAGTTGTTCTGCACCTTATCACATGCCACATGGACCATCACTCTCTCCAGGGCGGCCACGTGCGGAGTGCTGCCGCCAAAGGGCACTGCTGCAGCTCCCCTCAGGGCGGACAGAGTTGGGCAGGTGCTCTTTAAGCAAGGCAGTCGGCGGCAATCACCAAGCCCAGGCGAGCCTGGGTACGATATCAGAAGCAGAATGCGCTTCACACAAGGCGGGTGTCCACACCGAGCATGTGCGGGGTACAGCAAATGAATGAGCACTCCACTGCTGCACCTAAAAAGTTGCAACGCGCCGAGCTGCCTTGCGCAGCAGCGAAGGCAAGGAAAGGCACCCCTTCCCTATTACCCGCACAGGAGCACAAGTCAGCAGCGCCTTCACAGCGCACTATGGCAGAGACCCAGCTCAATCGGCAGAGAGTGTCTACAAGACCGCCCACCTATCCGCGCCTCAGCGCGTCTCCGGCAATCTCAGGCGCTTGTACAGGAACTGCAGCGCTATCAAGCCCACTACGATTGCGGCAAAGCCCATGAACTGCTGCCCCGGCAGGTGCAGCGACACGACGGCAGCCCAGAGGCTGCCGCTCACGATGGGTCCCAGTGCGCGGCCGGCGCTCTGCAGCGTCATGGCGCCACCGTTCACGGCACCCATGTTGGCTTTCGGAGCGACCAGGTTGACGGCAATGGTGCTGCTGTTGAGCGCACAGATCTTGGCGATGCAGTGGATGCAGGCTGTGAAGTACAGGCACACCTGCGGCGCCCCGCCCCACAAGAGGCTCAGTGCGCAAGCCACGTGCTTCATCTGGGAGGACAGAGCAGGCATGCTCAGGGGCACAGCTCCTGCTGAAGCAGCTGCGTCATCATTGTTTCCGCTCGAATCTAGGCACCTGGCTGCTGTCCTGGTGGGCAGCGAGGATTGGAAAGGGGGAGTGGGGGGACACCAGGACGGCGGCGTGGGAGCTGGCCATCAAGTTGGCGGCCGGCAGCAGGAGCGGCGCCGGCAGCGCCAGCAGCAGGCCGACGTGCAGCATGCGGCCGGCGCCGTAGCGGCGCGCGAGGCACGGGTAAGCCAGCAGCGAGAAGAGGGCGAGCGCGACGCCGCTGGCGGCCAGCGGCAGCGTGAACTCCTCCAGGCTCATGCTCAGCCCGCCCTGCACGATGCGGCCATGCGCCTGCTGTCAGCCGCACTGCAATGAGGACGGCAGCTCAGTCACCTCCTGATACCAGCTGTGCTGTGCGCTGCTGGCGCCCACCCCCCTGCCCAAACAGCCGCTGCGCTGAACGCTGCGACTGGGATGCCGCGCTGCAGCGTTGACAGCTGGGTCAGCAGGCAGAGCCACCCAGCAAGCTGCCCCTGCCCCTGGCGCTGGGCAGCAGGGCCACATCACCCCCTGGCTCATTCACGCGGGCATGCAGGCAGGCAGAAGCGCGCTGTGACAAGCAAGCAGAAGCCCATTGCAGGCGCGGTGGGTGGGCAAGAAGCCTGGCCTGTGCTATGGGCGCCGACACGTAGATGGGTCCCATCTCGTCCTGAGCGCACAGCAGGAAGGCCACGAGGCCGGAGCCGAGCAGCGCCAGCCGCACGTTGCCGTCCCGCCACCACCTGCAGTGTGCCGGTCCGACTCGTCAGAGGCCCCCTTTGTTGGCTGGAAAAGCGATCTCTCAACAGGTGCTTGCATGCCACAGGGGGCAGGCGGCTCGCGCTCTGCTGCTGCAACGCTCCTGTGCTGCCGGCAGCGCAGGCGTCTGCCCACCAGCGCAGTTGAAACGTGTGGCCGTTTTAAAACAGGGGGAACAGTGGGGGGACGGTCGCTGGGCCTGTCGGAACGGCTTGTCATGCTCATACGCCAGCATGCCGGCGGTACTCCTGGGATTTTGGGGATGCTGGGAAACAGCCGACCGATTTGCGTGCCAGGCCGATTCGCTGCGCACGCATCGGTTGCCTGCCTCGAGACTTTGACTGGCTGGCAGGAGGGGGGCAGCCACCTGTAGTCCGGGTCGGCCTGACCGGCTGTGCCTGCTGCTGCTCGCTCGCTGGCCGGCTGCCCGTGCCGCAGCAGCGCGGCGCCCTCCTCCCCATCCCCCTCCTCTGCATCGCTGCTCCCGCTCGCCTCGCCATCTGCGCCTGCACGCCCCACCGCCCGGCGTCAAGCCCGCCGCATTGCAATGTTCATGAGCAGCCTGGTCTGCTGAGAGGTGCTGTTGGTGCCATGCTGGCGCTCGAAGACTTGCCTTCCCTGGCGTGATCTGACGGCTTGGCGGGGACCGCCTCCACAGCCACCGGCCCCTCCTGCACCCGCACCAGCCAAACTGTGTTGATCCCGCACTGATCGCTGGCTGCAGGCGGCCAAGCAGCGGGGAGGGCACCAGGGCCCACCTGCCGCGCCTTATTCAGCCGCCCCATCTCCAGGTCGCTGGCCCGCTGCGGCAGCAGCTCGCCGCTCTCTTCTTGCCCTGCCACCGTCCCCGCCCGCCGGTCAGCAACCCGCACACACCGTCCAGCCGGGCCGGCGCAGAGCCTCTTTGGGCAGGCAGACTTGTCTCCACGCAGGGGGAGGGGGCTGCAGCACACCTGTGGCAGCCAGCGGGTGGCAGCAGAGGATGCGCGCCAGGTTGGCAATCCAGCCGCCGGGCGCCACGCTCAGCTGGGGGTGCGTCTCCGCCATCAGGAAGACGTTGCTCGCCAGCGCGACCACGCCCAGGCCGCAGACGGCCAGGCAGGGCAGCAGGAAGGGCCTGGCGGCACACAAACAGTAATGGCAGGCTGCTGAGCCGTGACTCGCGATGGCAGCTTGCAGCTGCCATGCAGGTGCCAAAGCTGCATGGAGCAGGGGCGCACTTGCGCTGCAAGAGGCCGCCCTCGGCGCACAGCGGGAAGCCGTCCAGGCGGCAGGGGTAGGATAGCGAGCCGCCGACGATGGGCCCTGCAATGCCGATCACATGCTAACCTCAGGTGCTGCCTGCCCTTCAAGCAAGTCCCGGCTTTTGCTTGTGCTCTGGCAGCCAGGCAGGGCCACCTTCCCGTAGTGCGCTGCCTGGCGCTCTGGTGCTTTGCAAGCGGCTGTTTCTTCTATGAAAGAGAGGGCGCACCGATGACCTGCCCCATGGCCCAGCCGAAATTAAACATGGACATGGCGGTCGCCTGGCTTCCGACGCCTTTGGAGTCGCCGATCATGGATTTGAGCGCCACCGCCGAGCCGAAAAAGGTGGATGGCAGCATGCGGGACAGCAGCGCGGCCAGGAAACTGCTGGAGAGGCCGAAGGAGAGGGTGGAGATGAAGGCGGCGACGGTGCCCACGATGATGCATGCCTGCGGGCGAGCATGTGTGCTGTCGGCAGCTGTCATGAGCAACAATTTGCTGCAGCGCATCTGGTTTGCAGATCACCTTGCGTCCGACCTTGTCGCTGATGACGCCCCAAGGATAGGCCGTCACCGAGCGGCTTATGCTCTGGGAGGCGGCAAGGATGCCTGTCAGCTGGCCGATGACCTGCTCGCTCGCCTCCTTGCCTCCCCTACCCGCGTACAGGTCGCGCACAAGGTAGACCTTCACGCCAGACTTGGGCGTCAGCTTGCGCGTTCACCACCCAAACTGGAGAGTGGTGGGTGGTGCAGCTGGAGAGACGGATGAGCAGGCTGCGCACCGAGACGACATAGGGGAGGCTGAGCTGAGATCCGTAGAAAAGCGTTGTGAGCCTGCAATATCCGACTACGGTCAGCAGACGCGACACTTGCCGGCACGAGCGAACTTGCGCCACAATCGGGAGCACTCAAGGTGACGCAGTGGGTGCACGCAGAGTGCCACGATCGAACATGCTCAGAGAAAGGATCACGTACGCGTAGTTGACCAGCACGCCAACTGGAACGCGTGCTTCGGTCTCCTCCTGCTGCCGCGGAACCTGTGCATCCTTTCTTCCATCCACCCTTGCTCGCGCGCCGGCGGCGTCCCCATTATGCGAACGCACAGCGCCGATCACATGCTGCTCGTCCTCGTCTTCAGGAGCGTGCTCCCGTCGCTCGCCCGGCGACGCTATGATTGCTCCCGTCGAATGCGTGTGCGCAGCTCGTCTTCGCGACGGGGTAAAGGATGTCCCAGCAGCTTATTGCACATTCATCAAGCTGCTGGGCGTGGGCGTGAAGATGTGCGCTGTGGCTGTCGACTCTGTGGCTGTCGACTCTGCTCTCAATGCATGCATGGAATTCACAGTGTTGCCCGTAAAACGTAAAACTTTTACCGTTTTACGCCGTAAAACCCTTTGGTAAAACGTTTTCCGCTCGAAATGTTGGGCGTGGTAAAACATCCCGGTAAAACCCCGTAAAACTCGTAAAAGCTCGTAAAACCGCTAAACGAGC
>BHFV01000931.1:1605-12695 GCA_003568905.1 Trebouxiophyceae sp. KSI-1
CCCCCCCCCCCCCCCCCTTTTGGATGCTGCTGCAGGCAGTCTGCAAACAGCTGCGGCTCACATTCACGTCAGCTGAGCAGTTCCAAGTCTCTAGTCGACATTTCAATTTGGAGGGAAGAGTCGACTGAGCATGCCTGTGGCATGGCCTTTTGGCGAAACTTGATGCATGTGAGTGGGGTTTGCAACGACCTGGCGGCAAGCTGGGCGCGCGGTCCTGCTGCAGCAGCAAGCGGCTGTGGGCTTGCCACGCACGGAGCTGCCTGCTGCAGGGCATGCGCCGGTGCTTGGGGGGCGGCGCAGCTGGGAAAGGGGTTGCAAAGGCGGGCGAGCGGGTCGCAGGATTCCAGCAGCAGGGAAGCTGCAAGGAAGCTGTCCGCCTGGCCCGATTAATGTGCTGCAATAGGCATGCTGTGGGGGGCGCTACGGGCGCTCGAGGGCTGCTTGTGGCGGAGGCGCAGCCTGCAGTGCGGCGCTGCGGCTCAGCCCCGCCGGCTGCGGCGCCCACAGGCGGCTGCGGCGGCAGGCGGAGCTGCAGGCAAAGCACGGCAGCGCGGTGCCCGAAGAGGAGGAAGTGCGGGACGCGGGCGACCCCTCCCGCTTCGTTCCGCCCAGGGTACTACTCCCCCTCTCCCCTCAAATACACGGCACTGGAGGTCTGCCGGCCTGTGAGCTTCTACGCTTGCCAGCAGCCCGGGGCTGACACGAACCCTCACAGCCACCACAGCGCGTTTGCACTCGAAAGTCGATGCGAGCCTGCAGCGATGTGCTCAGCAACAGTCTGAGCAGCTGCAATCCCTGCCTCTTGCTGTCCATAGGGACGGCTTCTGATCCAGGAGTGCGGCTGCCGAGGCCGTGCTGCGGCTGCTGCAGGCGCGGCCCGAGCCGCCCGCCGGGGGCGCAGTAGAGTACCCGGCCAATCTGACTGCCGCCAACCTGGCGTGGTTCCTCGTCTTCCCAACGCTGGTCTATCAGACGTCCTTCCCGCTGTCCAGCCGATTCCGTCCGCGCCGCGTGCTGCTGTGCGCCTCTGCCTTTTCCCCTTTTCCCCTTTTCCCCTTTTCCCCTTTCCCCTTTTCCCTCTTCCCTTTTCCCCTTTGTCCCTTTTTGCGACGTGTTGCCTTGCACTCCCTTTCCCCCATACCAGCAGCCCCAGGCTTCCACCTGCCTTCCACCGAGCTCCAGAGAGCGGCGGAGTTCTGCCGGCCTTGCCGAGCCAGTTGTCGCCGCTGACTGCCTGGGAGCCACAATCGCAGCTGGGTGCAGGATGGGCTTGGATTTTGACGGCACAGGGGGACTGGCATGGGTTGGCGGGTGCTTGGTGGCCACTGCCATGAAGCCCACCTCGCATGTGCCGCGTAACAGCTGTCCAAATGTGGCAGTTACACGTGACATAACTGCTGGTGCAGTTACATTGCGCGCCTGCTGGTCGTTCTCGGCGTCCTGGTCATCATCACGGAGCAGTACATGCAGCCGACCATCGCCAACAGCCTGGCGCCGCTCTCCAAGCTGGAGTGGGCGCGTGTCGCGGAGCGAGTCCTGAAGCTGTCCATTCCGACGCTGTACGGCTGGATCCTCATTTTCTACGCCCTCTTCCATGTCTGGCTCAACATCGTGGCTGAGGTCACCCGTTTCGGCGACCGCGAGTTCTACAAGGTCAGCTGTCGCCGCCCTTTGCGCTTGAATTTGGTCTGAGTAACTGCCGCGCGTTTTGGCGCCAGACTTTGGACAGCAAGGTCGCCATCCCTGCTCAAAAGCGGAATGATGGCTCGCTGCTGGAAGCTCTGGCGCTATCATGGGCATGGACGCTGCTCCTTCCTTTTTGAAGTTGTCAGATATGGCGCCGAAACGAACAAGAAAGCTCGGGATCGCGAGCCCGCAGCCTTGGCCGGGGATGCAATCACAGGGGAAAGCCCGGGGTGGGCAGGCAGCCGAGGCCCCGAAACTCTCGCGCCGCGCTCGCCAAGGTCGGAACGGGCGGGAAACGAGGCTGTCGCGTCAGTTATCGCCCCGAATTCGAAATTCTCGCCTCGGCGGGGCTGCAGGACTGGTGGAACGCGACGACTATCGGCGACTACTGGCGCCTCTGGAACGTGCCCGTCCACAAGTGGCTGCTGCGGCACGTGTACTTCCCCTCGCTGCGCCTCGGCCTGCCGCGCACGCTGGCCGCCTGCGCCGTCTTTTTCGTCAGCGCCGTCTTCCACGAGGTGCTCATCGGCGTGCCGCTGCACATGGTCCGCTTCTGGGCCTTTGGCGGCCTCATGTTCCAGGCAAGCCACCTCTGCTTTCTCTCTGACCCCCTTCCCCGCTTTCCCCCTTGGCTGCTGCTGGCCCGGCCCGGCCTTGGCAGCCGAGTGGTGCCTGCATTTGCTCGCACTGTTTTGCTCGCTTCTAAGGGGGCTGCAGCCGACCGAACTGATGCTGCCAGGCTGTTGTGAGGCTGAGAGACCCGGCCTGCAGGTGCCGCTGCTGTATGCCACCGAGTACATCAAGCGCCGGGCGCGCAGCGACCAGATCGGCAACTTTGTGTTTTGGTTCAGCTTCGTCATCTTCGGCCAGCCGATGGCCATCATGCTGTATTACCACGACTGGGTGCTGCTCAACCGGCCGGAGTGGGTCGCTGCGTTGAAATCCGGGCGGCAGAGCGGCTAGCCCTGCGTTCGTTGCTTGTTTGCTGGTAATGCCTAGGCAAGGATCCCTGGTTCAATAGATTCCCTAGTGTTGAGCAACAAGGGGAGCGGACGCGCAGTAAAGCCGCGTCCCCAGGCAGCTGTCCCATGCGGCCCGGTCGACGATCGCGGCGTGGCCTTGACGTGGATGGTCCGCATGCGCTCGATTTAACGCGCTTTCAGGGTCGACGGACATCGCAGCTGTTTCGACGTCGCCGCCCAAAAATCAGCGCGCAAACCAGTCCGGGCAGCGTGCACGGAATGCGCCACGCCGCGGAGCTGACGCGCTGCGTCTCACGCCATGGCCGACCGGGAATCAGGCAATCTGGCACGGGCAACGATGAGGCAAGCGTTTGCAAGCCTTCCTCATGCGCTGAACCAAACACCAGAGGCTGCATCTGTGTTGGTGGTGCGCTTGCAGCCCAGCAACAAGACGCCCGGCGCATCGACGAGGCCTAATTCTCGCGCGAGAGCCGCGCGCGCGCTTGTGCGCTTATTCATGAGAGTCTAGTCGTGCATCATGGTGATTTAGGCGCTCGCAGACGTGCTTCCACAGCTTTCGATTGGGGCCTCCTCGCATGTCTGGCCTCTGGCTCGAGCCGCGCCTTTGCAAGCGCGCTCCATCTGCAGGCTGCGCTTAGCTCTGCCTCTGAAATCACCGCGGCGTGTGCACAGGGCTGATCGGCTGGGCAAGCGCGACGCTGATTTTGAGGCCGCATGGCGGCAGATTCAGCGAAGCGCACGAGGCTGCGGTAATGCTCGGTCCGCCCATCCCTGGATGTCTCGATTCTGCCACGATGGCGAGTGCCCATTTTGCTCAGCCATGGGCATGCTGCACTCGACCGCAGGACGGCCGCAGATGGACCCCCCTGGTGTGGCGGGTGAGGGAGCTGCGGTTCCCAGCGCCCAGCCGTCGAAATGATGTTCGTCTAGTCACGCCAGGCTGCCCCGGCGCTGCCAGCAAGAAGCGCACACTCCTGAAACTCAACTCAGCCCGCTCTGCTCAAACTGCTCTCCCACCCACCCCCGCCCGGGACTGCCCTTGCTGGCCGGACGCAGGGGCACTGCCGGCGTGATTGTGTCGGTCCCCTTGGTTTTTACAGCATCCTTGCCACCGTCCCTGGCCGATCCTGCGGTGGGGCTCAGCAACCCCGCGTGCCTGCCGCTGTTTTTCGAGGAGGCAGACGCGCCGGCCAGGGCTCTCCTGGCCTTGCTGGCCCCTCCCAGCCCCTGCTGCTCGGCACAGGGGGCTCCACCTAGGTATCTCCCCTCCCTAGGAACTGAGTCAGGACTGATTGATTCGCCGTCCCCTGTTTCTCTCCCCTCGCGAGCATCACCTCGCCTGCCCAGCCGACAGACTGCGCAGCCCACAGCTGCTGCTCGCATCGATTGCTAGCAAACCCCGCATTGCGTGCATCCCGTGCTGAATCCCGCTTCTCCCCATACCTAGTGCCTCTCACAAGCAGCTGGTGCCTCTCACAAGCAGCTGGTTTTACAGCCGCAGCGCCCAGCGGCGCCCGCCGATTAGGGGCAGTCGCCATCCAGCAGCTGTAGCTCTACAGACAGCAGCGTCCCAGGCAGGTGGCAGCATCCAGAGCAGCACCGCTGCCACAAGCTTGCACAGCAGCTCCCAAAACCGCGCACACGAGCCCAGGTTGCGTTCAGGGGTACCCTAGACATGCAGGGTATTCATAAACCCTACAAGACGCTCTCAGGCCCGTTTGAGGCCGAGGATGGTGCGGTGCCGGTGGTCGCATTCGGCCGTCTCGACGCTCCGAAAGCCGGCGTCTGCCAGCAGCTGCTCCGCGTCCGTCGCATAGTATTCGTCGCTCCACGGCTCCGTGCTCTTCATCAGCGTGAAGAGAGCGGGCGGCAGGTTCTGGATCGTCTCTGACCTGCAGCGGCGGCAGTTCACCCTCAGAAGCGAGTGGCAATCAGATATCTGGGCCCAACTTGAGTGGCGGTGTGCTCCCATCGGTGAGAGGACGGGGTGGCTGCTGCCATAAAGGCCGCTGCCTGGCTGGCGGTGTCGTCTGCCAACAGCAGCCCGCCTCAACCTCGACTGGGGCTTGCGCAGCGCAGAGTCCACAGCAGTAAAAAAACTTCGAGCAAATCATGGCAAAAACAGAAAAAGGCAAGACGAGGCAACACACAAGACAAGGCACGGCAAGAGGCAAGCTGCCAGACCTGGGGTTGTTGTCGGTGACTGCCAGCAGCCCCCCCGGCCGCAGCAGGCGGTGGGCCTCCGCTGCCAGCGCGGCCGTTGCGGCGGCGGGGCACTCGTGGATGACAAATCCGAGGTGAATCATGTCGAAGCTGGCGTCCGGGAAGCCGGTCGCCTCCCCCAGGCCGTGGCGGTAGCGGATGCGTTTCCGGCGGCTCAGATCCGCGGAACTGCGAGGGGCAAGGGGAGGCTCCCTGTCAGCCCCGGCGGCCGGCGGGGTGGGCGGTTGTGGCGAGGGGTTTTTTTTCCTGAGTTTAGGGTCTAAACCCTACCGAATCTAGGGCCTGAACCCTCGACCCGATTGGACAGCTGCGGCGGCAACCGCGGCTGTCCTGGCGGCCTCATGGCCGCGCAGAAGTTTTCTTAGGGAATCGAATTTAGCGGTTCAACCCTGAACCCCCGAATCACGACACCCTTCGCTGAACAGGGGGGCTTCAGCATGAGGAGAGAGGAGAAGAACAGGCAAAAGGGAAACCAAAGGGAATGTGTGTGCGAACACAATCAAAGGCAGATGAGATCACACAGGAAAGAGGAGAAGGAAGGACAGGAGGGGAGTGAAGGAGGGGTGAGAGAGCCCTGCAGAGGGAGGCACGCACCGCTCCTGCAGCTCTGCCACCGCCAGAAAGTGCGGCGACAGGTCCAGGCCCATAACCTGCGCGTCCGGGTAGCGCTGGGCGAGGCCGCGAGCGCTGACGCCGACCGAACAGCCGACATCCAGAATCTCCTCCGCCGGCCGGGCGCCTTGCTTCCGCTGGTAGTCCTGTATTTGTCATCATCAGTAATGAGCTGCAGGTGCCTCAGCAGGCTGAGCAGGGCCGAGCCTTGTTGACCTTGTGTGGCCGCGCATTCTCAGGCAGCGTGGCGGAAGCAGCTTTGCAGCCGCTCTCTTCCGCTCTGTCCAATCGGCACGCCTGCCCCCTGAAAACTTCCGGCCGGTGCCGCTGAGCACTCCTGCAGCTTGCTGGATGCCGCTGGACATGTGGTTCAGTTTTGTGAGCATTTTATTCCCTTTGTACGCGTATCATTTGATTCTGTATAAGCAAACTCGGCTCGGCAGTGTGCGGCTGGCATTGAGCTCTTGGCTGCATTGGGGTGCAGCCTCGGCGGCTGCATTGGGGTGCAGCCTCGGTGGCAGGCGCAGAGCTGCGGGTGTCAGGCAAGGGGCGCGGTGAGGCGCCCTGCAGGCTGAGCCAGCTTCCTCTCTGCGGGGCAGCGGCAAGGCTCGCCTCTATGCAGCGGAAGATGTTGGCCTGCAGCTTGTCGAGCGCCTGCTGCGCGCTCAGGGCGGGATCCTTCCATGTCCGCAGCGCAATCGAGTAGGTCGCAGACTCCGCCTCAAAGGCGGCGGTCCAGTCGAGGTTGCCGGCCTCGTAGGCGTGGAAGGGCTTCAGGTAATAGGCAGGGTACTGCAGGGACTTGTCTTCCAGCTCCTCTTTCAGCCGGTAGACCTGCGGGGCAATGAACGGCTGGGCTCGTGATCGGAGCTGCATGGCTTATGAAAGCCGCATGAAGCATAGCTGTAGGTGGGGGCTTGATGAAAGGCTTCAGGCGGAGAGAAACGGAGCTGTGGCGGACCTCCTCGGTCCTCGACAGCTCCGCGACTCGAGCTCGCCATGGCACCCCATTCCTCTCGGCCGTCTGCTGCATCGTGCGCCGCGCCATAGCCTTCATCACGCCGTACAGCGGCTTGAAGCTGATGGCAGCGTTCACGACGCGGGAGAGGGCGTCGTCGCCTGCAGCATGGAAAGAGCACTTGAGTCTGGCTGCTGGGGCCAGCTAACAATGCTGACCCACGGAAAGAGTACTTGAGCCTGGCTGCTGGGGCCAGCTAACGATGCTGACCCACGGCGTGGTGCCGCTATAAAGGGGCGACCGAGAGCTTGCCTGTCCAGTCGGGCTTGCTCTTACCGCTGGAAGCTCTGCTGCCGGTCTCCAGCGCACACATGGCCGGCGCCGGGCGCCGCCTGCACCGTGTGCGCGCGTTGCCAAAGGTTCGCAGCGTCGTGCCGCTGCTGCAGAGGTCCATCATGCGTGCGGGGGCGCGATGCAGGCAGTAGCGCTTCTGTCGATCGAAAATCAAGGACGAGGAATTTGGTGCAGATGCCTGCAATCTGCCGGTTGTGCGCGACCTGGCTGATACACACCCGTGGTGGATGAGCCTGTGGGGAGCCCCGAACTGTAGAAAATAATCGAGGAAAAGTGTGGTAAAAAACCGATCGCACCTGGCTAGGTCAAGAAGCCACGAGTCGCGCGAGCCGACCGAGAGGCATTCCTGACGAGCTCGCAGGAGGGCTCGTTCGCCCAAGTGCCAATGGCGGCGCCCCAGTACTACACGCACCAGCTGCAAGATGCCGGCGGCCTACAGAGCGAGCTGGCCATCCAGCCCGAGCTGGATGCTGTGGACGCCCCCCTGGAAGCTATGATCCAGAAGAGCGCCAAGGGCTTCCAGTTCTGGGAGGTCGAGACGCACGCATTCTACACGCTGCTCTTGGAAAAGGGGCTCGCTTCGGCCGCAGCCGTCCGCCGCAACATTGAGGCTCTGCCGCCGCAGAGCTTCCAGGCAAGGCTCGTGCTGCTTCTGCCTCGCCGTTGCATAGCGTACCTCGATGCTCACCACGTCGCTACACATACTCCTGCCTTACAATTATACCGGGTGGCACATTGATGCAGTGATAACCACTACATCTCCTTCCAGCTTACGAGAGTGCTGTCGAGCAGCTGAGTCCGCTGCTATGCTGATGGCAGGCGAAGAGCTACTACGCAAAGTGGGCGGCAGCACTGGCGAGCATCTCCCTGGAGCGGGGCACCATCACCCGGGCCGAGCTGGATGCCGCCCTGGGGCAGCCGCACACCTCACCGGCTGCACAGTGCGCCCCTTGTTGAGCCTTTTGGAAGAAACTGCAGCCATGTGATGGCCTGGGGCCACCCAGGAAGGTGTAAGGTGCCAAGCTTTCGGGCGCCTTGCCTCAATCATGCGAGCTAAGAAAGGGGCTCACCTGCCATCGCATGCAGGTTCCAGGCCGGCGACTTTGTGCGGGTCAGGCCGGAGGACTCGACTGCTAGGTACCGCAAGCCGCACCTGCGCACGCCTGGTGCGCTCCCATCCACCCCTTCCGGTGCTGCAATCCTCTGGCGCCTGCCGACAGCTCATTTCAACGAGCAGCTCATCACAACGAGCAGCCCTGAGCAACATCATGTTGCACTGAAAGAAAAAGGAAAAAAGCCTGGGAAAACGAAAAATTTAGACTCGGGACGATTCTGACGTGCCGGGCCCGCTGCATGCCAGGCTACCTGTTTGGCGTGATCGGCCGCGTTTCGGACTACCCGGTCTATCACCTGGAGGAGCCGGACATCAGCAGCTACGGCAACGCCAAGGAGGCGCCCAAGCAGCCGGTCTATCGAGTCGTCTTCCACCAAAAGGTCCGACATCGCCCCATTGCCATTGCCGCTGCCATTTTGCCAGTATTGCCATTGCCATCACTGTTGCCATTTTGCCAACATTGCCATTTTGCTGTTGCTGTTGCCATTGCCATTGCTGTCGCCGTGACAGCTGCCATTGCCTTTGGCCACTGCGGCTTCTGTCACGCAGACCGCATGGAGCGCGCTCTGCAAGACAATGACGGGCTGTGTCGCTGCCGCCGGCGCTCCGGCAGCAGCAAAGGATCATATCTAGGGTTTGCTGACGCGGCTCCCGCCCCCGCCTTCAGGACGTCTGGGAAGGCTACCAGGGCGCCGACGGCGACACGATCGACATCGAGATCTGGTGACCCTAAACCCTACAATGACTCATCAGAACAGCCTTGCGCACCGCCCGCGCGCTGAGCGGTGCCCCGACCGGCAGGCAGCCGTGGCTGGAGCCGGCGGATGAGGAGGCATTCCGCAGCCAGCAGGCGAATCGGGCGCAGCCGGTTCCGCCGCCTGCTCAGGCCAGCCACAGTCACAGCCACGGGCATGAACATGGGCACCAGCATGGACATGGGCATGAGGGCCACGAGGACCATGTGCACGAGGAGAGGGCAGCCGTGGAGCAGACGGCGGTGGACCGGGAGAGCGATGCGGCTGACAGGGGCGCGTTTTCCCGCGCCCTCATACAGGTGATTTACACCCCACCCCGCCCGCCCCGTTTTCAGCCGACACATGTCTGCGACATTGATCCCAGTGCCAAGACTTGGTGACCCAGGGCAAGATAAAGCGTGGGATTATCTCCCCGAAAAATTATCGACCCATCTAGTAACTTGATGAAGAGCCATATCCAAAATTCCATTAATTTTCAAGTTGCCGGCCGCAGCGCAGCATCGAGCTCAATGTGGCAAATGCCAGGCTGCCTCCCGCCAATGCTCGCAACCCCGGCATGCTCCATGACTCATCGCTTACTCTCGGCCGGCAGCTGCGGCTGAACTGGCCGCTCGCTCGCGCGCCGCACGGGGTTTCTGGATTTGGGCGGGACTCCTACACCCTCCTAAACCCTACAAAACCCTGCAAAACCCTACGAAACCCTAAACCCTGAAGGACCGCGCCGGCAGCTGTTCGTCCGCAAGGGCCTCGTGACGGCGGGCGAGCTGCGGCAGAGGATAGAGCTGCTGGAGTCATACGGCCAGGACCCTATAGGGCCCCGCCTGATCGCTCGAGCGTGGGTCGATCCTGCCTTCAAGGCGCGGCTGCTGGCGGACGGCTCAAGCGCCGCCCAGGAGCTCGGCTTCTCCGCGGCGGGCTACCCCCCGCAGGGCGGCCTCGACCGTGAGCCTCCCCACCTCGTGCCCGTTTTAGGGTTTAGGGTTTGGGTTAGGGCTTTTGCGTCGAATCAACCCCGAAAGCATGTGCCGTAACCAGATCCAAAGCTGCGGAGGTGCCCGGCGGGGGGTGGGGTTACCGTAACTCGCGCCTGAGGCAAGGAGGCGCCCGCGTGGCTCGGCCTGCACAGCTGATGATGTGCCAGCTGCTGCTTGCGTCAGCAGCAAGGGGATGGTTCCCAGGCAAGCAGGGAATTGGTGGGGGGCAAGGGCGCCTCGATCCAAGGAAGAGCGGCGCCGTGACTGAGGGAGGGGCTGTGTGTGCGGCCGCAGCCGCGACTCGCGAGCTGACCGGCAATCTGCTGGTGGTTGTGGAGGACACTGAGACGGAGTGGCACCTCATCGTCTGCACGCTCTGCAGCTGGTGAGTCGCCCCGTTAGGGTTTAGGGTTTAGGGTTTACAAATTGAACCCTAAACCGGGCTGCCAGCCGCACCGCGCCCCCTGCAGCCTCGGCGCATTCGCCCTTGAACGCTGACAGGGTTCAGAGCTTGGTTTGGAGTTTCCTGTGCCGAATCTCTGAGGCCCCTGCAGCCAGGCGAAGCTTTGCAGGCTCGATAGCGCTTGGGGGTGGGGGTTGCGGTCCTGAAACCTAGACCTGACCTAAAGAGGGGAAGGCTCCTGGCGCAGCGGCCTCCCATGAGCTTTGAACTTTCTCGCTCGCCCGTCTGGCGCTGATGCCATAATCCAAAACCCTAATACAAAACCCTAATACGGCGAAATTCTCGGCCGCCGTCGCAGCTACCCCGTCCACATCCTCGGCCTGTCGCCCAGCTGGTACAAGAGCCGGGCCTATCGGGCCCGCAGCGTGCGCGACCCCCGCGGCGTGCTGCGCGAATTCGGCACCGAGCTGCCGCCGGGCGTCCGAATAGTCATCCATGACAGCACAGCAGACACCCGGTGCTTTCCTGCCCCCTCTCCTCGGCATGCTGAACACATTTTGAGTGTACAAGCATGACGAGAAACGCCGAATGGGAGAAGTAGCTTTGTAACCTCCAATCTCGAAGTCCTGGTGTCTTCGAAGAAACGAATATGACGCTTTGAAATGTGCGCAATCCGTTTCCCAGCCTTGCCTTCCATCTACATGCCCCTTTCCCGGCCTAGCCGTCCAGCACCAGCCTGGGATCGCGCGGCAGAAGCCCCTCCTCGCTTTTGCAGCGATCAGCAGACTGCTGCGCTCACGAAAACATGCTTCCCAGCCTTGAAAGGCTTGCTACAAATTTGCCAAATTTGATACGGTTTCGCTTGGGGCGCGGAGCTGAGGGGCGCCTGCGTTGAGCTCACAGCACAGGCCAACCACTCTGGGCCCGCAGCACTCTTGCCCCCAACTCCGAGTCCAAAAAGACTACAACCCTTAACCCTGAAACATAACCACTCTGGGCCCGAAGCACTCTTGCCCCCCCCCCCCCCC
>BHFV01000932.1:0-12683 GCA_003568905.1 Trebouxiophyceae sp. KSI-1
GATTTGCCCCAGCCGGGAGGACACGCGGGGATCGCAGGGGACCGATGCTGTACAGCCTGCCGAGCTCCCGAGGCCGACTGTTGATATGGCGAGCTCGGAACACCGATGAGCCTGCTGGGTCAGTGCGATCTGCAGGATGGTTGCGTTAGTAGCACAGCAGGGTCCCTTGTCCCTTGCTCGAAGCTCCCAGGTCTGTCAGAGGGGTCAGTGACGTGCTGCTGGGAACCACTTCCTCATTGCTGGAGCACGGCATCTGGGTGTGCAAGGCAGCCAGGCTGCACTCTGGCCGGTAAGCTTTACACCCCACAGTCTGGCCACGCGGCGGTCACCACCGTGGTCAAGAAGTGCCTCTTGCATCATGCCCTGTTGAGGGCTGTCTCGTGAGCTTGCCACGCCGGCGCTAGTGTCTTGGCGCTAGTGGGAGCATATTCCTGGTGCAACGAGACTGTCTTGCAACGCTTACAATGTGTGGCAACAAATGGCCAGCAGGGACCATGCAGAGCAGAAGCAGGCGGAGCAGCGACAGGCGGCGGGGCAGAAGCGGAAGGCGCCCCAGCCGGGCGGCACAGGACGCTACTGACATGGCCCGGGCGTTTCTGTGGAAGGCATCGGGCGAGCATCTGCCGCAAAAGGCGCTGCAAAAGGCAGACAGAGGCAATAGCAGCTGGGCCCTGCCATTACCTGCCATGTGCCTTCTGTGAAGCCTGCTTGCTCGCGTGGGAGTGGCTTTCCTGTAAGAATCCTTATTGCCGCGGCGCGATATCTCTCACGCCCCCTAATGTAGGCCTGGCACAGAACAAGAAATGAAACACGAAATCATTGCTGCAGATCACAGCTTTCCGGCAAAGCAAGGCATCATCGCAAGACACAGCTGCCCCACCAGTAGCGCCGACAACCGTTGCGGCTCAACCTGCCTCGCTGGCGATTTTGTGGCGCGCAATTTGGTGCATGCTCAGCTGCTGCCAGCAGCGGTGGCGGCAGCGGCAGCCTTTGCCGCTTTCTTCCTCTGATAGCGCTCCCTCCTATACTTGGCCAGGCAGGCCTTGCATTCGTGCCGCCGCCCATCGCGGCCGTGTTGTCCTCATGGAACTCACTGCCGGGCTTCTCCTCCCCGCAGACCCTGCGCAGTCAGCGCAGAAGCTTTCAAGCGCCACCTGCTGCCCGCACCAACCCAAACATAGCACCGACACTGCGGAAACACTGCCGCACACCTGCAGGTCTTGACCAGCGGTGGCGTGTGAGTGGGCAACTGGGACATCCTTCCGCGCTTTGCTGCACTGGCGCACTCCTTGCAGCGGGCTCGGAGGCCGTCTCGGCTTAATACGTCCTTGTCAAAGCAGTTGGCAGGCTTGACCTCCCTGCTCCTGCACAGCGAGGACAAGTTAGCCATGTCCCATCGAGAGCCGCCCTCTGCAAGCTGAATGGCTGCAAGGAGCAGTGCAGCTCACCCGCAGACAGTGCAGGCCTTCTGCCCCACGCCAGGCGCTCCCAGCCGCCGGTTGCGCTCCGCATTGGCCTGCTGCCGGATCTTATCAGCCGCCACTTTGCAGTCCGTGCATCGACCGTCCAGCCCGCCCTTGCCGCTCCTAGACCTGCACCAGCAGAAGAACTGAGGAGGGGTCCTGACTGCGCGCTGTCTGATTCCGGCCACAGTGATGAGCACACCCTGTAAAATCCGCCGCCGGCTTGGCCTTGCCACATTTGCTGCACTCCTTGCTGGCCACCGTCACCGGCGGCATGGGCTTCCTGCCCGCCTTCTCGTCCGCGCAGCCGCAACAGGAGTGCTGGTGGCCGTCGCGCGATCTGCAGCAGGAGGCAGTAAGACTGCATGGGACCAGAGCCAGTGCGAGGGCTTTGTTGTGCTTGACTGGTGCGTGGAATCTTCACTTGGCATGCCGGCGGAACTCGGTCCACGGCAGCATCTGTTTGCAGTCTACGCACTTCTTCCCAGGCTCAGGCTGCTCCTCTGTTGTCTCAGGCTCGCCCTCGCTGTGCTCAGCCTGCACCCGCCAACAAGGGGTCCCTCAGAAGCTGAGAGCGTCACTAAACTTCAAAGAATCTGCCAGCAGCCGGTAGTAGGGGGACTCCTGCCTGCAGGTCTTCCCCAGCAGAACCGCCTGCTGTCTGCGCTGAGGCTGCAAAACCTCGGTCCGCTGGCGTGTCAAGTGTACCTGTGCACAGTCTAATGACCTACACTCCTGCCCGCAGTGCAGGCAGCTGGTCGAGGTGCCCGAGCGCTTGGGGCAGAGCAGCGCTTGGGCTGCCCAGCGCAGCCATTCCAGCCTCTAGTGCTGGCCGCCCAGCTCGAGATGTGGTATGCATTGACTTCAGAGCAGCATACAAAGCCTGCACGCGGGACCACCAGGATCAGCAGGCTCTGGTGAGCATCCGGAAGAGGGCATCATGTCTGCCCTGCGCGGGACTCATGGGCAGTGCCAGCGGCACGGGACACCGATCGTGCCTGCATATTTCGTCTGGTCCTCATCGCGAGGGCGGCAATCGCCATCTGCCCTTGCAGATTTGCCCCAGCCGGGCGAGTTCTAGAAAAGGGGCAGCGGTCCAGACGCCTGCTGCCAGCCGCGATCCCGAAGGCCGATCGTTGATGCGGCTAGCTCGGAACACTAAAGCCTGCTGCTCGCTGATGCGATCTGCAGGGTTGCGTTAGTACCACAGCAGCGCCCCCCATTGAGTGGCCGGCCTGCCTCTGATCTCTACCTCAAGCTCGAAGCTCCCAGGTCTGTCAGAGAGGGGCGTGACCAAGATCGAGCCAGCTCTGTGAGTATTGTCCGCCAGTCAGTGTCGCGCTGCTGGGAACCACTTCCTTCCGGCACCTGGGGATGCACTGGGCACACAAGTCAGGCTGCACCCTGGGCTGGTAAGCTTTACATCCCAGCGTCTAGCCACGCAGTGGTACCCAGCGGGGCCAAGGAGTGCTTCTTGCATCAAGCCATTTTTAGGGCTGGCTGACGAGGAGCTTGCCGCGCTGGCGCCTGTGCCTTGCCAGTCAGAGCATGTTCCTGGTGCAATGTTCCAGCCGTGGCCTGCTTCCTTGTGTTGGCACGCTTGCCACATTTAATTCTGAAACAGCTGCATGTAGCCCTTAGAACAGCTCGCTAAGCCCGGGTTAGGCAACGCGGAGGACGGCCAGGAACAGCACTGGGCGCTCAAGCACGCAGGCTCAAAGAGACAGCGTTGCTCACCAAAGCACATGATGGCTTGGATTGCAGCCTGCAGCTGGCTACAGCTGGGCTGGCTATCGTTTCGTTGCAGCATTGCAAGCAGACGAAGGCCGCATGAGAGGCTCAGTGGCACCGGTGCCAGTCGTAGCCTGCATGCACGCGCTGCAGCTACAAGGCTATTCTGCAAAGATTGTTGCCTGTGGCGGCAGATCCAGGAAGCACGCAGAGCAGAAGCAGGCAGAGCAGCAACAGCCGGCGGGGCGGAAGCGGAAGCGCCCGAGCCAGGAGGCAAACAGGACGCCGGCGAGATGGCCCGGGCGTTCCTGCAGCAGGCATTCGGCGGGCCTGCGGCTGCAATAGGCGCCGTCAAGGGCAGGCAGAAGCAGAAGCAGAAGCAGCTACGCCCCACAATGCACCTCCTGTGACGTGCCTGTGCATGCGTGGGAGCTCCCACGTGCGCTTGAGCGCTCTTCTGTACATTCTGAGGATTCATGAACAGGTCAGCCTGTAGGAGTCCTCGGTACTGCGGTTCGACTTTCCTAGTTCCAGTTTTAGGTTTTGCTCGCCTGGAAGCCTGACACCACAAACATTATTGAAACACCAGAGCATTGATGTAAATGACAGCTCTCGGGCAAACCAAGACACTGACGTGTGGCAGGTTGCATCAGCCGCACCGACCACCGTTGCGGGTCAGCCTACCTGGCTGGCGATCGTGTGGCGCGCAATTTGGGGCGAGCTTAACTGCTGCTAGCAGCAGCGGCAGCAGCGGCAGCCTTTGCCGCTTTCTTCCTCTGACGCCACTCCCTGTTGTACTTGGCCAGGCAGGCCTTGCATTCGTGCTGCAGCCCATCGCTGTTGGCTTTGTTTTCATCAAACTCACTGCCGGGCTTCTCAACCCCGCAGATCCTGCGCAGCCAGAAGCCATCAAGCACCACCTGCGCGCCGGCGCCCCAGGTGTAGCACTGACAGCCCGGAAAAGCTGCCACGCACCTGCAGATCTTGGACAGCGGTGGCGTGGGAGTGGGCAGCTGCGCCCTCCGCAGGCGCCCTGCTGCACTGACGCACTCCTTGCAGCGAACGAAGAGGCCATCTCTACTGCTCGACCACCTGGTGAAGCATTTGGCAGGCTTGACCTCCCTGCTCCCGCACAGCGAAGGACAGGTCAGCCGCGTCCCATCGAGAGCCGTCCTCTGCAAGCTTAATGGCAAGCTGAATGGCTGCAAGGATCCGTGCAGCTCACCCGCAGGCAGTGCAGGCCTTCTCCTCCACGCCAGGCACGCCCAGCCGCCGGTTGCGCTCTGCATTGGCCTGCCGCCGGATCTTATCAGCCGCCACTTTGCAATCCGTGCAATGACTGCGCAGCCCGTCCTTGCTGCTCCTAGACCTGCAGCAGCGAGAATAAGTGAGGAAGGTGCGTGCTTGCGTGCTGCCTGAATCTAGCCATAGGGATGGGCCCACCCTCCGAATGATTTCCGCGGCTTGACCTTGCCGCATTTGCCGCACTTCTTGCTGGCCACCGTCACCGGCGGCATGGGCTCCCTGCCCGCCTTCTTGTCCGCACAGCAGCGGCAGGAGTGCTGGAGGCCGTCGCGTGACCTGCAGCAGGAGTCAGCACGACTGCATGGGACCAGAGCCAGCGCTGGGACTGTGTGGTGCTTGACTGGTGGTGTAATCCTCACTTGACTTGCCGACGGAATTCAGTCCGCGGCAGCGTCTGTTTGCAGTCCACGCACTCCTTCCCAGGCTCTGGCTGCTCCGCTCCCGTCTCAGTGCCGCGCTCGCTGTGCTCAGCCTGCACCGGCCACAGGTGCCCTCATCTGCTGCGATCGTCACCAAAGCTCAAGAGAGCAGCTGCCTGCGGCCAGCGCAGACTCACCTGCAGGTCTGCACCAGCAGAGCCGCCTGCTGTCTGCGCCGACGCATTGAGACTCCCTTCTGCTGCCCCCGGCGGTCCACTGCTGCGCGCGTCGCTTGTGCCCGTGCGCAGCCTGATGAGCTGCACTCTGGGCCGCGGCGCAGGCAGCCCGCTCCTGAGGCGCTCGAGGGACAGAGCAGCTGTTGTGCGCCCCAGCGCGGCCATTCCAGCCCCTAGTTCTGGCCATTCAGGTCAAGAGATATCGTCTATTGACGCATAGATGGCATACAAATCCTGCGCGCGGGAAGTATCAGGATCAACCCAGGATCAGCCCGTGAAAGCGGCATCTGAGTGGGCCATCTCCGCCCTGCTTGAAAACTTCGGGCGTTTCCGCGGGCGGATGGCGCTAACCAAATACGGTGTCATGAATCCCGCGATCTTCAGTGCCTCCGAGACTGCGTCAATCAGGCTCTGCCCTCCGTCCGGATTTGTTCCAGCCGGACGGACACGCGGGATCGGAGCGGTCTGCGCGGCTACTGCCAGCCGAGATCTCAACGCCGAAAGATGATACGGCAAAGCGAGAACACTGCACACTGAAGGCGCTGTGCGATCTGGCCAAAGGCGTTAGTAGCTCAGGGCCTCTGCAGGGGCACATCATGGAGTGGGCTCTGGTCTGGCTGCTTAGACAACTGACTGCTGTGCTGCATGACCGGCTGAAAGAAGGCCGGCTGAAAGAAAGCCAGAAGAAGGCCAGCTCTAGAAGGCCAGCTCAAGAGAAGGCAGCAAAACCCGTCGTGTAGCAGTGCAGTGCGTTTGTGGATGGCAGTTGGAAGCGTACAAAAGTTACAAGAAGTGAGCCTTGAGCCCTCTTATAGGGTGCTCCGAAACAGCGATGACTAGGAGCAATAACGGGAACAGAGCATGCCAGGCGCGTGTCCGACATGGCCAGGCATGCGCCCTTAACTCTGTGAAGCTGGCCTTTTAGGGCACACTGCAACACGTCGGGAGTCTCAAGCTACCAGAGCGCCACTCTGATGGAAGTGGTGGCGGCCTGCACTGGCTGATGAGCTGCTGGTTGAAGTCGCGCGATGGCAGCATGCCCTGTCATGCACTGCTGCCATGTATGCCGTTAACGGCTGCTTGTCCAGTGACGTGGACTCAGCCTTTCATTGTTGTCCATAGCATTACAGAAAGGGGACGGCAGGCAAAAACTCAGAAGCCGACAGAGCGCCAGCCCTTCTTCTCCAGCTCCTTCCGGATGGCCTTGATGCGCTTGCGGTTGGACTTGTCGTCCAGCGTGCGGCTGCGCGAAGCGCTGCGATACTCGACCTGCATTGCGCCGCCAAAATTGCTGTTGCAGTGTCATAGAAACATGAATACATCAGCATATGAATGGGCTAGCAAGGCGGGCACCTCGCTGCCGCGGTCAGAAAGGAAAAACTCGACTGCAGGCGCGAGCGTGTTCAGCTCTTGTCACTGATATTGGCACTGTCATGCATGCCCCAGCAGGCTGGCCAGGGGGCGGACCGTCATCAATGAAGCCCAAGTTCGGGCTCCGGTATTCTAGGTAGAGGTAATCAGGCTGCTCCCTGATGAGCTTTGGCTCCCAACCCTCCGGTCGCAGCTGGGTCACCACCTGGGCAAGAGTTTGAAGAATCAGTTGCTGCTCTGGGCAAGCTGCAAGGCCCTCCTGTTGCACCAAGGCTCCCAAAGCGTACCTCTTTCAGTTCTGCCATGGCCTGCTCCTTTGTCTTGGTGCTCTTGCGGCCAGGGTTGTAGGTCCTGCAACAGCCACGTGAGGCCCTTGTTGTCATACCCACTGAGCCTACTAGGTCTAGTGCCTTGAATGTTGGATTCCCTCCTATTGGCGGGAAGAAGGAGCCTTGCCACGGCGGGACATATTTGTTGTCGCTGTTGGCTGCCTCTGCAGTGCTGATGCCTGCAGACAGGCTTCTATTGCTCAGCTGATCCCTCAGAGCATGATACAGAAAGAACCATGACGCAGCAGCAGGTGGTGAGTGCACAGTTGGTCTTGGCATCGCAGAGGCTGAGCTGCCTGTTGCCGCCGCCATAGTCTCGCAGGCCGATGCTGTCAGGCCGCGGCGCTGAGCCGCCCAGGTTAAGGATGCCGGCCAGTACCAGGGCGCCGCTGCTGTTCAGCAACAGCTCCCTGCATGCCGTGCGATAGTGAGAAGCAACAGTCTGCCAAAGGAGAAGACAGACAGACAGGCATATCACCAGGGCTGCGTCTCGAGATCAAATGCACGCGAGCAGGAGTGCAGAGCTGCCTGCATTCTGCCCATGCGACAAGCATGGCATGGCGGCCGGCTGCGAATCGGAAAAGAAGCGGGTGCGCGACCTCCGCTGGACCGGCGCATCGTCTCGCTGCGACGCCCTGACGATCACGGGGCGTTCAAAATTATGCAAGCCTCGTGCTGGCGCCGAGCAGTTCATGCCGCCGAAGCAGCGCATGTGCCGTTGCGCGAGCATCATGCCCGTGTCTTTTAGGCCATTTAAGCGGGCATGGGAGTCTTCAAATGCCGTGCTGGTTAGTTACTGGGTATATCAGCAAGAGAGACTTGACGGGCTGGGTGGTGCAGGCATGGGCAAGCGAGGCCAGGCTGGGACAAGTCAAGCAGCCAAATCCGAGCAGCAGGCCAAGGAAACCGGTGCAAGCTGCAGCGGCCCGCGCAGGCACGCCTCACTGCTGCATGCCGTCCGGCTGCTCCTCCTCAGGCTCTGCCTCTGGCACCTCGTTGTACAGGTACTGCTGCTGGTGCTCCAGCATGAAGTCGGTGGACCTCCGGACGTCCAGGAAGAGGGTGTAAGCGCGCGCCACGTCCTCCACATCCACCTTGGCCGCCCGCCGCTTCTGGGCAGCCAGGTGCGCCGCGGTGATAAGGTGCAGCGCGTATCGCAGCGAGGTCTCGCCAGCGATCTTGGTCAGCAGCGCCGCCGCATCGCCTGCACGAGGAACACCCGCCCCCTTCCTGACACTGCAGACAGGGCAAAGAGCGGCATGGGACGTATGCCACTTCTCCTGCACACGCTCGATGAGCAATGGAAGGCTGCACACTGGTCTGGCAGCGTGGATTTTGGTATAAGGAAAGCAGGGACCTCAGCCTGCAGGGGAGGCCACTGGGCCCCCGGCAGCCACTCACACACTGCTGCGCATGCTTCACGTTCAATACATAGGCAGGCTGTTCTGGGCGAGAAGGAGGTCGCAGCACCTGACAGCTGCACGTCCTCCTCCTCGGCTCGGATGTCCAGGATCTGGCGCATCTCGCCGGCGCTGTACGGCTGCGTGGAGATGATGAGCAGGCGGTCGAGAAAGTCAAGCGGCATGCCGTGCGGCGAGCGGTAGTCCGTGCCGCGGATCTTGGTGATGCCGCGGTTGGTGGCCGTCACCAGGATGGGCGCCAGGTCGTTCTCGAGGCCGCGGTTGAGGAAGCTGAAGCACTCGATGTCCAGCATGTGCACCTGCGGGTCGCGCGTTTTCGCGCGCGATGAGTCAGCGGCGCTTTTGGACGAGCGGGGCCGGAATAGTCGGCATTCGGACTGGCATGGCAAACGACGCGACCGCGCCGGCAGCAGCCACGTGCGTTCGGGACGATTTGAAATTCGAATCAGCGGCGGCAGAAGCGGCAGCGGCGCACCTCGTCGATGAAGAGGACGCCCGGGATGATGGTCGCCTTGCCCTCCTCCCGCCACTCGGCCACCTTGGCGTCGATCTGCTCGCGCACCTCCGATCTGATCTCTCCCGTGTCGCCCGCGAACAGCGCCAGGAAGCCCTGCGCGCGCCGTCGGAAGCTTCCGTCAGCCGCCGCCCACCGCAGCTGCGTCAGTGACCAACACAGCATGCCGTGCTTTCCGCAATGGGCCAGGCCCGGCAGCTCCAGCTGCCCATGCCTTCATTCGCCTTCTTTCTGCCTGAGCGCTCAGCGCATCTGACACCGACACTCACAATTCGAGCCTTGCTGCTGCCAAGCAAGAAAGAGGCACCTGCGTGCGGCTGTTGATGACGTCGATCTCATGCAGCGTCACCACATGCTCCACCTCCTTCCGCTTCTGCAGCTCGCCCTCGGGGCACTGCACGAAGCGCGTCGTGGGGCCTGCAGCCAAACAGCCTTGCAAATCGCGCCTGGATTGGTTGCTGTCGCAGCACGATGCAAAAGCTCATGGCACAGCTTTGCTTTGGCACAGCGCCACGCTGCAGGCCAGCATGGCAGCCAACCAGCCGCGTCCATGCCCTGCTAATCTCGAGCATGGCAAGCCCACACCCTCTTGTCAAGGCCACTTGCTGTTGCCCGCCTGAGCCAGCGTTACCACAGTCAGCACAGTCAGGCGCCCTGCCTGGAAAGCAGCCAGACAAATGGTCACCCCGAGGGATAGAACCAGGGGCTGACCCATCGCATCGTAGTCGCGTGACCGCGCCAGCGAGCGGCCGAGCTTGGTGATCTTGCCGCTGCCCTTGTTGATGGCGATCACATCGCCCGCCTGAACCTTCTCCTTCTGCAGCGCCTCTATCAGCTTGGTGCCCAGGTCGTAGATCGTCTCCATCTCGGTCGTCTTCATGGTCAGTTTGCCCTGTGCGCAGCCAGAATGGCAAAACTCTGGGCAAACATCGCGCTAGTAGTGTCTGCCTTGTTCTTGAGCCAGAATTCTGATTTCTTAACACAGAGGAATTCTGAGTTTCCCTGTGTTGGCCAGAACCAGCTGCCGTGAATCGGCTTGAGGCGGCTTGTTGGAGGCCCAGACAGGCTGTGATGAGTGCAGCTGACAGAGAGTGCAGCTGACAGAAGGTAGCAGGCAGCCTGCTCGAGCACAGTGCAGCACTGATCCCACATAGCGGGGAGCTGCAGGGCTTGAAGGTCTTCAGTGGCGCCTGGAAAAAGGCATTACCGTCTTCTGGACGCCTTTGCTGGCCGGTAGGTCCACCTCGACCTCCACCACCTACATGCATCCGGGCAGGTGACTAAGGACATGCCCTTCCTGGCCTTCTCTCCAGTAGAAGGTGAGATTGAGCGCGTGCCTCTCCCTCGATGACCTCCGTGTCCTCCTTTATCCGCACTCCGATCGCTTTCCGGAAGGCCTGCAGACAGGCGAGTTCTTGTGACTGCCACTTCTGTCTGGGAGCAGGCTGACCAGCTGCTGCGCAGCAGCGGCAGGTGATGGGCTCATGTGGGATCCTCTCACCTGCGTGAGGGCCTCCGTTTTGGACATCTCCAGCGAGAAGATCTCGCTGGCGGCCATCATCGCAAACGGCGTCTGCTCGCCCAGCGCTTTGGCCATGCCCATGGCGATGGCCGTCTTGCCTGTGCCCGGCTGACCGGCCAGAAGCACAGCACGGCCCGCGATCCGCCCTTCCCTAATCATTTGCAGGATCACGCCCGCCGCCTGCAAGTGGTGGCCATCAGATTGGCATGCAAGTTCGAGATCGCGGGCTGAAGGAGGCTGTTGCAGTTCCAGAGACTCAAATAGCTTTCAAAGATCGCATCAGGCATAGAGGAGTGGTGCGCGAGGAGGCAGGGGCGCGCCTTGCGGGCGGCGACCTGGCCAACCATGCCCTGCGAGATCGCGCGCGCCTCCAGCGCATCGTCCAGACCCAGGCCACGGATGTGCGAGTGCGCGCCTATGCGTTCCATGCGCGTCAGGTCCTTCACCTCGCCGGAGACCCGCACCTCCGCAATGGCTGCGCCTCCCGGCAGCCCGCCCGCTCTGGGCGAGCTCCTCTACCGATCGGCAGCCAGTCGGAGCACTTGGTGGGATCCGAAGGGGCTGCTGGTGGGGGCTGGCTGCTGGGATTGCAAGCCGCCTGGCGCTTAACGCCGACAATCGGTGTGATCGGCGGCTTCTTACGCCTCTTGCTGGCGCTGCGCGGTGAGTGTGGACGCCTAAAGCTGTACAGAAGTCGTGTGCTCTGGTAGGGACTGCAATGGCTGTGGCAGGAAAGGGCAGTTTGGGTTTTGAGAAGGCTTTTGGCAGAGGTAGACAGGAGGGGCTGGGCAGGCATTTGACCATGCAGCCCTCTCCTCCAGCCTTATTGAGGCGTTCGGCAAACGTGGCCGTGTGCTCATTTCTACGCTTACAGCTGCGAACCTTGCGCAGCGTTCCAGGCTGGCTTGCTATTGTGACGTGGACGCCAGTGCTCGCAAGCTCTCAGCAGGCAAGCAGGCAGGCCACAGGCTTATGGTCCAGATGAGAAAGCTGCAGATAAGCGGTCAAGCAGCACACAAGGCAGCTGGCAGGCAACTGCGGAGGCAGCGCTGCATTTGCAAGCCACCAGGAAGCCAACAGAAACTGCCACCGCGTGCCTCTGCTGGCTCGGCAGCCCGCACCGCAAGGCTGAAACATCGATAGCCAGCGCAGCGCTGCCTTCACTGTTCAGCAGTCGCCGCCAGCCTACCGGGCAGCATGCTGCTCGCCCCACACACACACACACACGCCAGCGCTTGCTCCCCTGCGGCTGCAAGGCTACCGCATGTTGCCCGCTTTGAGCACATCGATCATGTTGAACACCCGCTGCTGGCTGCCAGCCTGCCGCTGCCTGGCCAGGAAGAGGGCGGCGTCCACGGTGCCCTCGGCGTAGATTTGCCGCCCGCGAACGTTGTGCTGGAACTCGAACGTCACCTGTTGTGTGCGTTGGGCACACGCCGAGTGAGTCGCTGTTGGGTCTGGTCGAATGGAGATTG
Source organism: Trebouxiophyceae sp. KSI-1 (assembly GCA_003568905.1). NCBI lineage: Eukaryota > Viridiplantae > Chlorophyta > Trebouxiophyceae > Trebouxiophyceae sp. KSI-1. The sequence goes on from BHFV01000932.1 coordinate 11,727, forward strand.
CATCATGACAAGCATGCGGAACAACTCCCGCTTGCAAATCGCGTGGCTGGCTGAATCCTGGGGGTGCAGTCACAATGCGAGGGGTTGATCAGTTGCCCCTCCGCGTTAGAACTTTTATTTAACTCTCAGAATGCGAGGGCCGAAAGGCTGGTCCGAGATTCAGAGCAGCGGACGAGCACGAGCGACTGTTGTGGATAGCAAGACCCACTGGGTTGCTGGGTTGCCCCCTCCCAAAGCGCTTTGGAAGAAGCAGGCCGCAGAAGTCCCCTCGTTTTGCCGGAAAGCGCGGCAAGTTTTGCCATGCGCAGGAATTGGTAGAGCTGCCCTTGTTGGACAAGCAGGCAGTTCCCCCTCTCTCCCTCCCAGAGTGCCTCGCAAAGCCAAACTTAGTTATCCCAGTTTTGCCAAATATTGCGACGAGTTTTTTCCACGCGCAAGAGGGGGGGGGGGCACCAAGCCGCCCTGGCTGGACAAGCAGCCAGTCCCCCCTCCCTCCCTCCCACAAGTGCCTCGCAAGGCCAAACTTAATTTTCCCAGTTTTGCCAAATATTGTGGCGAGTTTTGCCGCGTGCAGGAGGGGCCGCGCACTGAGTCATCCGGGCTGGTCAGGCGGTAGGTGTGGTACGCGTGGCCGGTGAGGAACTGCTCCGGGATGCCCAGCCGGTCCTGTTGGACCGCCGGGTCCCGCACCTTCACAATGTCCGCCTGCAGCAGCCACGTGCGGGACGTCTGATGAGGGGCTTATTTAGGGTTTTAGATTTTGGGTTTAGGGTATAGACTGGGCGATGAAGTAATTCATTGCTTGCCTTTCGACGTAATCACGGGGCAAGCCAACCACCCCCTGTGCATTGGCCCTCAGGGTTTTTTGGGTTAGGGTGTTTTAGTGCAAGGATCCTTCAGAAAAACACCCTAAAGCCGGTGCAGGTAGGAGTGGGGGGGCCAGGCTGCCCCCCCCCC
>BHFV01000933.1:145-12659 GCA_003568905.1 Trebouxiophyceae sp. KSI-1
AGGGCCGGGCTGCCGGGAGTCGACTGCAGCGTCTGCCTCAATCGGCCCGTGCAGGTGCCCTTCCCCTCTTCGTTTTAGGTTGTTTTTAGGGTGTTTAAGTATATGTTAGGGTTTAGGGTATTCGAGGGTTCGGGTTGGTTGAGGTTTAGGGTTTTATCGGGACCCAAACTCTCTCTCGAGGGTGCAGCTGCCCTGCCCTGCCGCCGCGGAGCCTCCTGGTACTGCCAAGGCTGTGGGATGGGCGAGCTGTGGGTTTTAGGGTTTAGGATTAAGGATTCAAATTACACCCAATACCCCTCTAGAGGGTGCAGGTGCCCTGCCCTGCCGCAGCGGAGCCTCCTGGTACTGCCAAGGCTGTGGGATGGGGGGAGATGTGAGCGCCTGGGAGGATGCCTGTCCAGAGGCCGCCTGCTCTCGAGGCAAGGAGGGAGAGCTTGCAGCACATTTTTTGGTTATAGGGTTTACAGGGCTATTGTTGGAAGGGGCATCAGCCATGCCAACCCTAAAGAATAGGCGAGGGGCGGGTCTGGTACCCAGTCTCACGGGCTGCCGCCGCAATCTCAGGAATGTGTTTTTCAGGGCTTTGTCTAGGGTTTTGAGGTGTTGGTCACAGGGTTTGGTGTAGGGTTCAGGGGCAGCACAGCCTCCTGCGTCGCGCGATCAGCCTGGCATCGGCTGGAGGGGGTTGTGACATTCACACATCTCTGCGCCGCAGGTGGCGGTGGTGCCGTGCGGACACATGTGCATGTGCCGCCGGTGTTCCCGGCGCCTGCAGACTTGCCCCGTCTGCCGCACTCGCATCCTCCGCCGCCAGCGCATCTTCATCGGCGGCTGAGCTCCCGGCCGGGAGATCCCGGCTTTCAGGCACTGACAAAGGAGCGCTGGGCGCTTGCTTTCGTAGCTTTGTATCGCTGCCATGCCTTCGGGGGTGACTGGCGAGGAGGCCTCGGTGGGACTGTGTTCCCAGTAGTGTGTCCTGGCTTTTGCGATGTACAATGGCAGCGTGTGGTGCGCAAAGGTTTGATTCGGACGGCAGGCTTGCTACGCCTGGTCTTGCAGGCCGTCAGGACTGTAACGGTACGTAAACACGGAAAAGCCAAGGGCGAGAGGTTTGCCAGGCAAGCGTAGGGCTGAGCTGCTGAGTCGACTGCAAACGGAACAGGCAGACCTCGCGGGACCGTCGCCTGCGCATCCAGGCGACCGATTTACTCACGATCGGCATGCGCGCGGCGCAATGGCGGCTGTGACGGCGGCGGTCCAACCCAGGTGCATGCAAAACGCGTCTGTTTCTGGCACCCACGTGACCGCATTGGGCAGACCGGTGCTATAGCCGTGTCCACCACCCTCGCATCGTCTCGGATCGCTGCCCAGTGCGTCTGCAGGCGCTGTCGCCGCTGCTGCATCGCATCCCCAACAGAAAGCCGGCGCCAATGGGCGCTTGGCTTCGAGCAGCTGTGCACAGTCTGGCTGCTCGGCAGGCAAAGCGAGCACACCTCTGGCCTGATGCAGGCGCAGCAGCCTCGGGCGCGCAGGCCGAACGACCTCCACCAACGACATGGCGCCGGACGTGCCTGCCGACAAGGACTTGGCCGATTTCCACGTCGATAACTTGGGACGGTACCGGCAGGTGGGCTCCACGCCTTCCGTCCTAGCACCTCAGCCACCCACGACGGCCGCAGAGAGCAGACATATCTTGAGTAGTGCCAGCCTGAGCTGCGGCCTTTGTGAGTGCAGACGGGCGTGCTGGGCGCGGGCACCTTTGGCGTCGTCATCAAGGCGGTCGACGAGGCCAGCGCTGCGCAGCAGGAGGCGCGCCTTCTGGCCATCTCTCCCTCAATCCTTTCACCGCCGGAAAGCATGAATCGACGACATCTCCCTCAATCCTTTCACCGCCGGAAAGCATGGATCGACGACATTGCTGTGGCCAGTGCCCGATCGGGGCCGTTGTCAGGCCGGGCGGTCTGAGGGGAGCCTGCCGCACGGCTGCGCAGGTCGCCATCAAGCTGCTGCCGCGCGGAGAGTTCATCGGCAACTTCAAGACATACGTGCAGCGCGAGATCATGCACCAGGGCAGCCTCACCCACCCCTTCATCGTCGCCCTCAAGGAGGCACAACTCCCCCTCCACAGACAACAAATATGCTTAAGCAGCCGGCCTTTTGCCTGACACGCGCTGCAGCAGCGCCGTCCCTGCATTATGAATTCACTGCTCCTTGCATGCCCATCGGCCCGCACTCAAGCTGCCCATTGCCCTGTGCAGTCCCCTTGCTTGCACGACCCCTGCTCTCAATCGCCCCTGCCTGCCAAACGGGGGCCTCATTCCGGCAAGCTCTGCCCATGCACACTGCTGCAGTGGCCCAGATGCGGGCGCTCGCCGCCACATGCGGCCCGGCTCGACAGACTCAATTTCCATGATTCTGGTGATGACCCACAGAACAATCGAAAACGTGACACCACGAAACCTGAAGGCACTTTCTGCAGCCCAGAAATGGTGCTATCAAACTCTAGAAAACCCTAAATGGCAGCAGTGACGAACCCTAACCGCCCGTCCTGGCGCAGGTGCTGCTGACGCCGACGCATCTCGGCATCGTGATGGAGTACGCCCGCGGCGGCAATCTGCTCGCTTACACGGTGAGGCACTTTCCCGCGCCGCAGCAGGAGGAGCACGCGCGCTGGATCTTCCAGCAGCTGGTCGTCGGCCTCGACTACTGTCACCGCATGGTAACTCCCGCACGTAACCGCTGTGTCGTAACTGCCGCACGGGCGGCCACAGCGCCCTGCCGAGACTCCGGGGGACTGCGCAGCGGCTCGGCTCTCTGTTGCTGCATGGTAACTCCTGCGATAGTGTAACTGCCGCCCGCACACGGCAGGATCCGCTTAAGGGCAGTGGGCGGCGGGCATATCTGTCGCTCTGAGAGGCTTGATCAGTAGGATTTTGGTTTGCGCCAGGCTGCTTGCTTTCACTCTTCCCCGCCAGCAGAAAAAAGCCGATTCTGGCGGCGGCGCAAGAAACCCCAAACTGGGTGTCAGCTGCGCCGGCCGCAGGCGCCCATACTGGGGAACTGATTCAGGCAGCGGCCAGTGCCTCCTGCCGCGGCACAGCCCCGCCAAAACCACCCCCCCCCCCCCCCCGCCCATCTCTCTTTAAGCAAAACGTAGGGGGGAGGAATGCCGGAACGTCGGCGCCTAGAACCCTAGAAAAACCCTAAACCCTAAGACGGACCCTACGCAGGGCGTGGCGAACCGCGACCTCAAGCTGGAGAACCTGCTGGTGGACCAGGACACCAGCAGCCGGCGGCCGCTGCTCAAGATCTGCGACTTTGGCTACTCCAAACACGAACAGAACAGCTCGGCCAACTCCAAAGTCGGGACGCCTATCTTCATGGCGCCGGAAATCGTCTTTTCTGGGCGGCGATACGACGCCAAGGTGCGGTTTTTTTTTCTTTCTGGTATTATGGTATCTGGTTGGAGCGGCTTGGGCCGGGCTGCCGCCGGGCTGTCACTGATGAGGTCACCAGTGGTGGGTTATCGTGTGTAGAGTGAGTTACACGCGCTATGACTCCTTTTTCTGATCAATTTTTTGGTAAATGCTGTGCGCATGCCAGCAGGCAGGGGGGGCCTAGCAACGGTGCATGCACCCCAGCGGCGGAGTCGCAGCAGGCTCCATTAATAGCAGCAGCATCGCTGTGTTTGAGCCCCTAGGAGGCATGGAAAGCAGCCGCAGCGCTGCCGGCCGAAGGATGCTTCAGGCCCTTCCCTGCCCCAGCTGCTGCCGAGTCGAACCCTAAACCAGCGACGAGATTCTGCCGACTCAAATGAGGCGGGAAGCTGACTGGAGGCTGTCTGGGCGGAAGGCTGTGACCCTATCCCCGAACCTGAAACCCTGACCCCTAAAGTTCGCCCTCGCCCGGCCGCAGAAAGCCGACATCTGGAGCTGCGGAGTCATCCTGTATGCGCAGGTGAGATCCCCCGACCCTAAACCCTAAAACCTTGCCAGGCTGTCATGCTTGCCTGGCGCTCGCATCGCTCGAAAGCCTTGGCACACGCAGGGTATCATGGGCGCGCTTACGCCCAAGATAAAACCGGGCAAAACCGCGCCCAGGTAGGGAAAACGCTTTTTCCTGGAGTTTTTTTGTCGGTTGTGTTCCTCCGTCGGCGATTTCAGCCGCTCGGGACAATGCGTTCTCAAACTGTTTCACCATTCAGGCTGCTACAGCTCTTACTTATCTTCAAGGCCAGCGCCGCGAAAGCCCGCCATCGAATGGGATGTTAAGAAAACCCATGCTTTCCCCCGCCATTGCGCCTTCCTGCCTTAAACCCTCGAGTGCCTGCCCGCAGATCTACGGGCGCTACCCCTTCGACAGCAAGGCGCGGGATTACGCCCGCCGCTTCCACGCCGCCGAATACGTGAGAACCCCCCCCCTTCTCTACCAAGCCTGCCGCCTTCTTGCCTTGCCTTGCCTCGTTGTTCGGCAGACAAAAATGTAGGGTTAACTAGGTTGGTTATATGCTCTAAACCCTAATCAGAGTTGACCTGCGCCACAGCTCCAGCCGAGGCAGCTCCCGTCGGCAAACGCGTCAAAGATCTAGGGTTTCTCCAGGGTTTGACGATCCCCGAAACCCTAACGCCGCAGGAGCTGCCCGCCGAGGTCGCGGCCAGCTCGGCCGTGATCGATCTCATCCGGCGGCTGCTGGTGGCGGAGCCGGAGCGGCGGGCGAGCATGGAGGAGATTCTAAATCACCCGTGGTTCCAGCAGGCGCTGCCGACGGGCGCGCTGCAGATGAACGAGTATTACCTGGCCAAGGCGCCGCGCATCTCCGACGAGGTGCGCGTTAGGGTATCTTTAGGGTTTCCGTAGGGTCTCTGTAGGGTTGGGGTCAGGGATCTCACGCCGTGCTGCCCCCCTGGAGAATTCAAAGAACCCTATCCGTGCGGCTGATTTGAGGGTCGAAAGCCCTGCTGCCCCTCTCATCGCTCGCGTCGATGGCGGCTTCGGGCGTCAAGTGAGAATTTGGCATCGAAGCGTCACTGTTTGTGGGGAGTTTTGAGGGCTTTTAGGCTCTTTCTGCGACTGCGCAAATAACCCTGGGACCGCTTTCGCGCGCCCTTTCTTCTTTATCTCATCTTATCGTATCTTTTATTTGGAGGGGGGAATCTAAGGTTAGCGACCGCTGCTGGCTCGGGCATCACGTCACATGCCGGAACCGCTACAGCCCGCATGATCGATTTGTCACCGGCCTCGATGGCTGATTAGTCATCGATCCCCGGGCGGCTGATTAGTCGTCGGTGCCTGCAGCACAAGTACAGGCTGGAGCTGCTGATGACTCAGGCGAGCTCGCCGGGATCACCTGGCGACCCCATCCAGCGCCTCTCCTTCAGCCGCCGCACCGCCTGAGACGGAGTTTTAGGGCTTAGGGAAAACCCTGAACCCAGAGAAAATCCTGAACCCTAATGTAGGACTCCGGCACGCCGGGATCTGCGCGCTGCTCGCCGAGCAGCATTGGATGTTGGGCCGCGCCATCCCGGGTCCCACCGATTGCAGAGGGGCCGGTGGAGCCGCGGGCGCCGCCGTCGCGGCTGCCGGCTGCGAAACCAGCAGGCATGCCGCGACGGGCGGGGATTGCGACGCCCGCAGGGATCACACACGCCACATGCCCGGCGCCCGAACACCCTGTCTCTGCCCACGCTGCTGCTGCTGCTGTTTTGTGTAGTGTTTGGGTCCTGCTTGGGAAGCGCAAGCCAGGGGTTGGTGCCTCTGCTTGGTTGATTTTTGTGGCCTGGGCTGGGCTGGGCTGGGATGCCAACGCCCCTCCCTGGTAGGAAGGGCGCCGGCTAGCCCGCTTTGAGAAGTGCGGGCATTCTGTTTTGAGCTGAGTGCTGCGATTGCCGCTGTTTGTTTTTGTCCCGTTGCCTGCTCGTGTCGCTCGCTTGCCTTGCCGGTTTGGACGCTGGAAGCGCGGTTTTGCCACTCCGCAGCGAACCGCTTTGCCGTTCTCTCGAAACAGCACGTGCCGTGCTCGAGCCGGCGCCTGCCGAGCCAGCCAGGTGCCGCCGCCGGGCGGCCCCTTGCTGTGTGAGCGCAACCTCGAATCTCGCCATGCTGGGCAGGCTTGCACAAGCATCCTACCGGACGCTTTGCTGGTTCATAGACTGGTCCGGGTTGACGTTATACATTAGAAGAGCGCTAGCCGACACATTTGCTTGTGCCAAACGCCGACAGCTGCGGTTTAAACGGTGACTCACACGGACGAAATTACCTGACGGGTGCCGGGTGCCGGCGCGCCTCTCCGACCGCATTAGCCGCCTTCATTAGCCTTATAGTTCAGGGCAAGGCCGCGCTAGGGGGTCCACGGGTTCAGCTGTTCGCTGGCCGAAGGAATGCCGCTGGCGATCGGGACCTTCAGCATAGTTCCGGCGCTGGCCGGCCTTCTGTCGTCCATCCGCTTCGTGATTCCGACGCGGGAGGTGCTGCATGTGCGCAAGTCGAAGCAGCTCGGCGAGCTGTGAGCCTCCTGCCGACCCAGGCCTGCATTGGCGAGCATGGCCTGAACTCCATCACTGAGCCGGCCTGCACCTCGCTTTGCAGGAACCCGTTGCCTTTTGCAGCGGCCATTCTCAACACTACAGGTGCTGCAGCTTGCTCCATGCTGGGAATTTTACAGTCCGGTCGACTTCCAGCCACACACATCTGGGCCACGCCAAGCAGGATGGGTGGTTTACGCTGTCCTCGTCGGCAATCCGTGGATATTTCTGGGCGACGCTCCCGGCTTGGTGGCCTCCATCTGGATGACCTTTTCGCTGTACCCTCATGCGACTGAGCGGCTGCAAGACCAGCTGAACTTCTTCCTGGTCCTCGCGTCCTCCTGCTGGTGCGTTCGCCTGCCTCCCTTGGCGGCACTCCGAATGGGCCTTCAGCCTGGGCTGGCGGGCTCGAAATGTCGACTCGCTGCTCGGCCGCAGGAGTGCGCTCGCACTCACGACTCTGCTGCTGAACGCGTACGATGCGCCGGGCCAGACGGTCGTCCACCTGTGGTGCGGCCCTGCCGCATTGGCATGATGATGTCAGCAGACCTATCACTTGTGAGCGCAGTTATAACTGGCGCAGCTGTGATGGACTGCAGGGGGTTTGCGGTCTCCACAACTCAGGTCCTGCTGATGGCGTCTCCGCTCTCGACACTTGTGAAGGCGCTGCGCAAGCGCACCTCCGCCTCCTTCCACCCCGGCCTCTGCATCATGGGCTTTGTCACGTCAGCTCTTTGGAGCATCTACGCGATCGTGAGTTTCCCCTGCCTTCCCTTTGCATTTCCCCCTCGCTTTCATCAAACGCCTGACCTCCAGGGTGTTCCGGTCTAGGTGCGCTATGACCTCTTCATCCTGATTCCCAACGTGCTGGGCACGCTGCTGTCGCTGGCTTCCATCCTCGTCCTGCTCTTCCTGCCCAGGCGCGCCCAGCAGCCCTCCTTGGTAGCTCGAGGCAAATAGCTGGGAGCGTTACTGAAGGCTGCTGCCGTCCCCAGAGCCGTGCCCCGCACGCCGGCCGAGCAGCAGCAGCAGAACATCCGTGCAATGGAGCACGCTGTGGAGCTGGCCTGATCCAGGCCGCCTCAGCCACCAGGACTCGGTGTAGCTGTAGAGACTGCTGCTGTATGAAACACTGCTCGGTCCGCTTGTCTCGCTCTGTAGATAGTACGATGATTTACAGTGTTGGCGAATGGCAATGAACAGTAGGGAGTGCGGTAACGCTCAATGGCACAGCTGCATGCGCAGCTCTGCCCTTGCGAGGCGGCGGCAGGCTGCCAGGGCTGCCGGGCCAAACCATGCAGGACCCCACGGCAGGCGCGGTTCTGTTCGGACTGTGCCTCGACACGCGTCACCCATAGACAATGCAGCTGGCACGCCGGAAAGACCTCAGCAGCCCCCCTCCGGCGCATACACGACAACGAGACTCTGGACGCTCAAAAAGAGGAGACACACGCCGCGAGAGTCACACGGTTGGTTGCAGATGAGCGAAAGGCACAGCCGCAGCTATCGGCACCGCTCCTGCACTCCCAACAGCCGGGGGGAAAGGGAGGGGGCCGCATGTGCGGCGCCTGGCCCCTCGCTTTCCCGGGCTGCGTGCAACCGAGGCGGTCTCTCTAGGCGGTGAAGGCGTTGTTGTAAGGCGCCGGCACGTTCGGCAGCTGGTTGGGCTGGTAAAACTGGAGCGAGCTCTTGGTCTTGATGAGCTTGGTGCCCCAGACGGAGTAGTTGAGGAACAGCGGCGGCAGCGGGTTCTGCTGATAAGCGGACGCGTACTGCGCCACGGTGGGGCCCAGCAGGTAGCCGAACATCTGCTTCTGCGCCGCCCCGCGGTCCTCTGCAGGGCCAAGCGCCCGCCAGGGCTCAGATTCAGAAAAGAGCGCTGATCGCAGCGTGGCTACTGCCAGAGGTATCTTTCCCAAGGGTCACAAGCGCTGCAGCAGGCGGCTGCTCGCATCGACAGACGCGTCTGCTGCTCTCAAAGAGCGGCATCGGCTCACAGAGACCGCTCTTGTGCGCCTTCTTCGCCCCGCAGTCGCTGCAGCTCATGCAGCGAACAGGAAGGGCTGAAACGCCGCGAGAGCCGAATGTGTGACTTGGCCGTGAAGCCGCGGAAGCAGGAGGGCAGGCTCCGTGCGGAGAGCAGCAGGGGAGCATGGCTCAGATACGGGTGGGTGCCAGAACGCACCCTTGTCGCGGAGGTCGATGTTGGTGGCAGCGAAGGAGACGGTCGGGACGGGCCACGTCTTGTTGCCGTTCAGATTCACGACCGAGAACTTGGACCAGTCCTGGTCGGGCGATGCCGGCCAGCTGATGTTGTCGTCGCCGATGTCCGTGAAGGTGTAGTTGGCCTGACTGTACTTGAGCCAGGTGCCGTTCTTGTTGCGCAGCTGCGCGTCCACCAGCTTGGCCTTCTTGCCGGCGTACGCGTCCGAGAAACTGCAGCGGCAGTCATTCGGTCAGTCGGGCTGCAGTGAGCTGTGCGAGATGTGTTGGAGCTGCAGGCACCCGTGGAGGCTGAGGCAAGCGCAGGCAGTGGGCGGTCGTGCGCCGAGCCAGCGGGCGAGTAGGGCGAGGGGGCAGCAGACGCACGCCGCAAAAGCCGACAGCAAATGCGGGAGCAGAGGCAGCAGCAGGGAGGGTGCTGCGAGAAGCAGGCTCGAGCTTGCAGGTCTGGCTGATAGAGGGGAGGCATTCGGATGCTTGATGAAAAGAAAAGAAAGAAAGAAAAGGCATGCTTACGCGATGGAGTAGGTGTGGTTTGCGATGAGGCCGGTGAGGTTGGAACCGCCGATCGTGTAGATGAAGTTGGGCTGGTTGGGCCACTTGATGGTGGAGCTGACGCCCAGCACCCAGGTGCCGTTGCTCGATTGCTGCAGCAGCACGTGCACGCGCACGAGTCAGGGAGCCGCCTTGCATCAGCAGCACTTGCGAGCCAGGAGGGGATGGGATGGGATGGGAGGGGATGGGATGGGATGGGATGGGATGGGAGTAGAGAGTCTCACGTTCAGCCAGGAGGAGAAGGCCTGGGCGGCCGCCACGCTCTCGTTGCGGACGATGACGGTGATGTTCTTGCCTGTGATGGCGGGCGTCAGCTTCCTGTGGAGGCGCGCGGACCACAGAGGTCAGCAGCCGCGTCTGCCGTGGCCAGGCTGGCCAAGGAGGGCTGGAAGTAGCAAGATCGGTCCCAGTCAGTGCGCCGCTAACCAGGCAAGGTGGCAAGAGGTGGGCGGCAGCAGAACTTATACACACGAATGGATTCAGGAGAGGGCGGGGGAGGCGCACGTGAGGTTAGGGTTGATGGCCAGGATGGCGGGGTCGTCCCAGGTCGTTATGTTACCCTGGAAGATGAGCGCCGCGACCGTCGCGTTGATTCGCAGGCTGTTGGGGCTCGTGAAGTTCCTGCGACGCGGCCCCAAACGTCAGTTTGCTTGCGTGCAGGATGATGATGCGACTGAAGGATGCAGATGCCGATCTGGCATCTGACTTGGCAACACAGCTAGACCAGGTGCCCCCCAACACAGCCTGGGGGCTGTTGCTGCTGCTGCCTACCTTAGCACTCACTGCTCTGCTGGCTGCTAGGGTTTAGAGGCACAGGTGCTCGCTCGCTGGGCAGGCGCTGGTTCTAGGCCCATGAGAAGGGGAGGTGGGCCGCACGTGATGTTGCTGTAAATGGTCACAGCGCCGATAGAGATGGGGAATTGGGCGATAGGGCGGCCAGAGGAGTTGAAGTTGGCTGTGGATAGCTGATAGTCGCCGATGGCGTAGTCCACGGTGCTGTTCAGGAAGGCAGTCTGGCCCGCGCCTGCACGGGCAGGGGGCGGGGCGATGAAGCGGGGCGTTGGGGATTCTGGGGAGAGACATTTGTCGGGAGAGATTTTGGCCTGGCCAGTGGAAGGTGGAAGTAAGGCGGCTTGGGAAGTGCCCAAGAAAGAAACTGGCAGCCAGGCAAGCGCGAGATGTCACAGCAAGCACACAGGGTTCCCTCATCCCTTTTTCTTTCTTCCTTCTCACCTGTGCCCACGGTGTAGAAGGGGAGGTAGAGGCCTCCAAGATCTGCGTCCTGGGTGGCATTGCCGACACCGTCCGAGACGAAGTCACGCAGTGCGCTGGATCCAGAGCCGTCGACTGCAGGAGCGGGCGCACGATGGGTCTCAGAGGAGGAGGTGACACCCCCACACAAGTCCGGCTCAACAGCCCAAGAGGCGCGCAACACCTCGTTGGGGATGGGGAGCACTTTGAGGACAATGGTAAGCATTGTCACCCTGTGCTACCGGTAAAGGTTCCCCCTCCTCTTGCTCGCAGAGGACAGCCCAGAGCATTCTAATAGATGCGTCCCCAAGACGCCACCGGGGTTGGGGCGCCTCCGTGCTCAAGCCGGGATCGAAACGTGCTCCCCACACCCTCCCAACACATAGGCGAGCGCATGCGGGGCCGCAGCCACCGCCGGGGACTGGGCCAGAGTCCGGCACGTGCTCCCCATCCGCTCGCAGCACGGCGGCGTGCACCGGGGCGGGCGGCCGCAGGCGGCGCCGCTGCGCAAAGACCATCGAAGCAGCAGACAGACGGTCGCATCGCAACGCCGGCGGCCGGTGCGGGCGCAGCCGCTCGAAGCGCGGCGGGATGCGGCCGAGTTTCTGGAGGACGGCGCACGAGCGGGGAGCACACCTTCCCACTTTTGCTTCTGGTCAACTGCTGACGCCAGCGGCGCAGTGAGAAGCACGGCCAGCGCCGCAAGGGCCGCCACCTGCGGCGTCTGCATCGCGGATACGCCCTCCCTGGTCGATAGCAGTCGAGTACGGCCGCGGAGCGTTGGCCGGATGCAGGGCCGTGGGTCGTCTACTATCTGTACGAGCCCGGTCAGATCACTTTGCCCAGCCTCGTGTCGAACAATGTTTCGCCGAGTGGCCTCGCCCTCCTGCCGCCAGCAAGCAAGCTCGTGCGAACAAACTGGACCTTTATCGTGGATTGTTGCGAGAGCGTACAGCAAGTCATTTACCTCCGCCTCATAAGTGCTGGAAGGCCGGGGACCGCGCTGGATAGCCGGGGACGGAGCTTGCTTAAGATGGCCTGTTTATGAAGTTCGATTTCACAAGGCACACCACACAGGTGCCGCTTGCACCACGAATGCTTGCGCAAGGCGGCCGAGCAGCACCCTTTCCTAACTGCTCTAGAGCGCCGCCAGCACCTAATAGCACCGCTGAACCAGGTGAGTCTTGCACGCGGACGCCCAGGTGTGGCAAACCACAGGTAATCTGCGTTGCAAGCACGGCCAATTAGCGCTCATCGCTGCCCAGGAGTCCGGGTTCCATGTCCTCGCATGTGGCGCCACAAATCCAGGCAGCCAATCGTAGTCGGCGTGACACCGGCCTCAGCGCCTGCAGCAGCCTGCTGCTGCAGGGCCGCGCGCCCCAGCCTAATGCTGCGGTCTGGGGTCAGCGTCCACTGTGTCCGCCGCTCCTGTCCTTCCTCACAACCGGCGTCGTGGGAGGGCTGCTCGGTCGGTCTGCTCCCGGCGCATCTCCTGCCACGCCGTGACCTGCTCCTCGGTCGCAGCTGCGTGCGAACAGCTGCGCTCAAGACCTGCCACCCGCAGGCCTAGCTGCGCCCTTGCGCCCTGGCGAGCTTCTTGAGCTGCGATCGCAGTCCCAGCACTCGTGTTAGTGGACTGCAGCCTTGCGAGTCTCGCAGGCCACCCAGCGAGCCGCCACGCAGGCAGGAGGGGTCTGAGCAGGTCATTGGCTTCAAGCCAAGAGCGGGAGTGCTGCCAAGTCAGACAGGAGCCACTCCGTGCAGCATTAGAGGAAGAGCACCTGGGCAAAAATGGGCAGCGGCTGGCCCGCGCCGGAAGACCGCCGATGGCTCCTCGTGAAGCACCAGTGATGCCCAGGCTCAGGCCCACCGTGTTTTGTAAACACGGCACCAGCATCAGCAGCAGCAGTAGCCGTCGCCCTGCCAGTCCGAGGGCAAAATGGCAAAACGCCACAGCACCAGGG
>BHFV01000934.1:0-10083 GCA_003568905.1 Trebouxiophyceae sp. KSI-1
TCCTTGAACATCCTGCTGCACGCAACAGCACCTCCGCTCGGCTACTTGGGAGGGGAAGACGACAGGCACGCAACATCGTTCAAAAGATCACTTCGCAATCCCTCCGATGACTGCCCCGGGATTTGGCTTGCTGTCTTAAGCTTGTGCTTCCTCACCATCCCAGCAGCGGAGATCGCAAGCCGACGTGTACCGGCTGGGCATCCGGCTTCGATGTCAGCCGGCAATAATCACACGGACAACCCGACGGCACACGCCTGCGGGCGTCACTGCATGCATGTTCGTGCCTGTGGCCGGTATCAGGACGAGGGGGCGCGCCTGCTTGAGTGTCCGGCCCGAGACGGCGCCGGGAAGTCACGTGAGCACACGAGCACTTGGCTCTCGATGAACGTCAGCGAGCAAAGGCGTTCCAGTTGCCGATGCGCAATCGCTACAGAGGTACCTCGCCAGCACGAGTGCCGCTGCGCGCTGCACCGGTTCGAATTGCGCCTCGCCCTCGCAGGTTTTTTCGTGCTGAAAAGGCGGGAACGGGACGGGACAGGCCGGGAAGCCGTCGTTGCAGGCGATAGGGAGAATTGTGAAATCACAGCAGCAGCCGGATCCAGGCTCGACAAAGACACTAACACCAGCATCAGGTGGGACACGGCAACACAATCAGGATCCAGCTCTGCGCATCGGCGAATGCCAGCAGCGTGACGACATGCGAGCTGTCCGAGCTGGCGTGTGACTGGCTCGGGATGGCCACGAAGTGAGTCCGGCGTGGCCTCGCGCGCCGCCAGCTCCTCGCGCAGCTGGGAAATCTCGTGCTGCAGCGCCTGCTCCCGTCTGCGGGCATTGAGCGAGTCAGACGCTGCCCTGCGATGCCCCCGCAGTGGAGCAGTGCCACTGGGACGGGCAGAGCAAGGGGGGGGGGGGGCGCCGTGTGTAGAAACTACGCATGCTTGCCAGGGACTAGGGGGGCCGCGCCTGAGAGCTGCCTGCAGCTCGACGTGGCTCTCCTCCACTTGGTTGTGCACCGAGGCCAGCTTCTGGCTCATGAGCTCGACGATCTGGCTCAGTGGAGGCTCCCCTTCAGGCTACAGGTTGCTGCCCGCTGCGTTCTGCTGCTCCTGCGGGCACAGCAACCGCATGAGTCCAGGCTGCTTTCAATCAGGGAGGCCCCCCCTGCCACTCGCATCGCAGCTACTTGGTCACGCGTTGAGCCGGACGCTCAAGTGTTCTCACCTGCTGCTCTGCGTCTGCACTTCCGGATTGATCCGAGTCGCCCTGCTTGCTGCTGTAGATGCTGCTGCTGTCGTCGTCACCGAAAATGCCCTCCGTCTCCGCCAGCATCTTCTTGCAGAGGTCGAGCAGCTCCTCCGTGCTGCTTGGCAGCATGAATTCGCTCTCGCCCTCCACCTCGTTGCCGTTGAGGTAGGCGGCGCACTGCGCCGTGACCTCCTCCGCGCGGGCGATGGTCCGCGCAGTGGAGAGCAGCCGGGCCTGCACGCTCGCCAAGCAACCCCGGCCAAAGGTGAGGCTGCAATTTGCGGTGAGGCTTAGCACCGGAATGCAAGGCCGGCAGGCTGCTCACCTGCCACGTCGGCGTCGGCGGCACTGTCCGGGACGAGCGGCTCAGCTGGCCGCATGTTGGTGCCGACGGTCAGGGGCCTCGGGATGCAGGCCTCCAGGCACAAGCCAGGCCTCCTTGGCTTGTGCCTGCGATGGACAGAGGCGCGAACGCGTGAGCATGTCAGGAGCCGTGGCGTTGCTGGCTGATGAGCGGGGCTGTCACTCTTACTCTTACCGCTGCTTTCAGTGTTCAGCTGCGGTTGCGCGCGGCCAAAGCCTTGCGGCCAGCTGGACAGCGGGACGCGGGCGCCGCCGGCAGCCAGGACGGTCGCGGACAGCGGCAGCGGTGCCTCCAAGCCCTGCAGCTGCAGGGCGGGCAGGAGCGTGCCCCGGCGGAGAGTGGCTGCGCGGCTCTGGTGGCTGCCGGTCTGCGCCGCGCTGCGGTTCTCCTTGCCCGAGGAGCTGCGCAGAGCGATGGAGCCTGCTGCACCCAGTGGCCACTGTCAGTCAGGCCCGCGTGTGGCAGCGGCAAACAGAATGCCAGTGCCTCACACAAAGGCGAGAGATGAAGGCGGGAAGACTGACCGGCCGTCTCGACCACCTTTGTCCGCATGCCCTCGACGGAGAAGCTGGTGTCAAAGTCGGAGCTGGTGGGGGAGCGATCAGCCAGCGGGCGGGGGCCGGGCTTGCTGCACAGGTAGCTGAGCCTCGGGGTTGCCACCGCCTCCTGCTGGCTCACCAGCCAGCTGCCCGGGTCGTCCGGGTCTTCCTCTGCGCGGCATGCATTTGTTGCTCAGCACCTCGTGCGGCTGCGGCACAACGGTTTGCTGCCAGACTTCTGAGAGAGGCTGCCAAAGGGGGAGGAACCTCACGATCGCAGCAGAAGCTCAAAGTCAGCGCCTCGCATGCGACTCCCTCCTTCCCTCCACTCTGCCACTGCAGCATACGCGCCCGCCCCGTTGACAGCCGTGCTCTGGCAGTCTACCGGCGTCTGCAAGGCCTCGTTGCCCTGCTCCAGCTTGGCCTCCTGGGGGCGCGGCTGCGGCAGGCAGTCCTGCTGCTCGTTCCAGGTGCGTGCGGTGGTGCCCTGCGCGGCCTTGAGCACCGCCAGCTCCAGATGCAGCTGCGCGTTGTCGTGCAGGAGCGCCTGCTCGCGCCCGAGGCCTGCAGGCCTCGGGCGAGTCAGCCCTGTGGCGCCGCAGCAGAGCACTGCTGCTGGGACGGACACACCTCAACAGCAAAATGGCCCCCCTGCTGACGAGCATGCAAGAAATGGGCACGCTTGGCAGGTGGAGGGAGCGCGCCCGGGCGAGGCCTGCAGCCGGGAGTGCGCTCCCTCCAGCGCGGTCCTGACTGACACCAGCTTGCCGCTGATGTGGGCGACAAGCTCTTCTAGCAGGGGCAGCTCGGGCGATGCTTCGCCGTTATGGTATCCCGCGGCGCCCTACGGGCACAGCAATCGCATGAGTCCAGGCTAGTCAGGGAGGCCCCCCTGCCGCTCACATCGCAGCTACTTGGTCAGGCGTTTAGGCGATAGCTCAAGTGTTCTCACCTGCTGCTCCGCGTCTGCCACTCCGGATTGGTGGTCCAAATCGTCCCGCTTGTTGCTGCTGGCGCTGCTGCCGGCATCGTCACCAAAAAGTTCCTCCTTCTCGGCCAGCATGTTCTGGCTGAGGTTGAGCAGCTCCTCCGTGCTGCTCGGCAGCACGAGGTCACTCTCCACCTCTTCCTCCTCGCAGCCGTCGAGGAACGCGGCGCACTGCGCCATGACCTCCTCCGCGCGGGCGATGGTCCGTCCGCGCGGTGGAGAGCAGCTGAGCCTGCACGCTCGCCGAGCAACCCTGGCCGAACGCAAGGCCCGGCTGCCCTCCGTTCAGCGGGCAGGCGGGCGCCGCCTCCATCCTTGAACATCCTGCTGCACGCGTTGGCACCCTGCTTACGTTGCGGCGGGAAAATAGTGGCAGTAGGAGTGGAGGCTGAGGTTGCAAAGCAGTCACCTGTCCACTGCGTTGCCAATCGTCAGGGCTCCAGGTGGTGCCTGGATCGCGTACAGGCTGCTTCTAGGGGCTGCCTCCTTGCCCTCGCCCATGCGCGGCAGGTAGGCTGACCGGTGCACCTGCAGGCAGCCCGAGGCTGAGCAGGGGCTCGCTCGGGAGGCAGGCCTGAGACAGCGTGGCCTGAGGGCAGACCTGCCGGGCGGCTGACGAGCCTCTTCTCGGTCAGCATGTTCTCCGTCGGTGCGTGACGGTGAAGCAGCGCCGCAGGCAAGGCTGAGACTCAAAACTGGCAGCAAAATCTGCATGGCGGTCAGAATATTCAGTGGCTGTGGTATCTGCCAAAAAAAATATCCGCTGAATTTGCTGCCTATCATGGGCAGGCGCTGGCTGGTCGTGAGCCGTAACAAGACAGAAGAGAATCACCTGTGCAGCGCATCTTGCAGCCAAAGGACGTTGCCAGCACCACCCTGCCCTCTGAGCGGACGCAGGTGAGAATGGTGTTGCGCAAGGATGTCTTTCCCGTCCGGCCTGCCCGCCCAGGAAGAAGCCGACGCAGGGGGTACGCACAACGGCCGGCTGCAGCAGCAGTCATCGGCAGTCTTCAGAGAACGGCTACAAGGGATAGCAAAAGTGAGAAGCAGGAGGGTCAACAGAGGGGAGTGTACCGCTTGCGCTCGCGGAACAGCAGACTGGACTCGGGGGCGGCTGCAGGGGGCTGCGGCACGCTCGGATGGTCGCTGAGAGAGCTGCCGAAGCAACTCTCCAGATCCAGCAGAACCTTGTACCGCTCGCCGAGCGGCGCAGGCCCGACGCGAGGTCCCGGCTACTCTCCGTCCAGCGAGAAGACGGGTCGGTAGTGGGCACTCCACTATCAGCGGCCAGTGGAACACTCCTGCAGGCAACGGCGACGCCACTCAGACATGCGCGGCAGTAGGCGTTTCGGATTTTTCCAGAGCTTCGAAGCGCCACATGCCGTGCTCGCACACCACGTTGCGATCCAGCTTGTATGATGGAGCTATCATGCCATTCACTTTGCCGGCGCAGCAAGCCGGCATGCAGATGCGCGCATCAGCCGGCAGTAAGCAGCCGAAACGTTCAATGCTGCACGGCTGCAGGCATTGAGAGGCGTCTTTCCGCATCAGGTGACTCTGGCAGGAGGAGAAAGCGCGCCTGCGGACGGTCTCCGCGCGGTTGGCGTTGGGCCATGCGAGCACGCTGTCCTCCTTCGACGTTCTTCGCCCTCGCCTGCGAAGGCGATGTTCCATCGTTGCACGAACACCGCGCCAGTGCAGGTGGGCAGAATGGGGCCGGCTTTCAGCTGGCAGGCCTGCCGGCCTTGGCCCTCACAGGGTTTCGGTGCACGGCCACGGGCGGGAAGGGCGAGCGAACACAGCGGAGCCCCTTTCATGGTCTCAGAAGGTGCATGCATCCAAAGGAGGCACGCGACAGGCCGCCCGCATCTTGAAAAAGTGCATCATCTTGCGATATAATCTTCTTTGCCAGACTTCGAGAGTTCCGGGACCCGTCCCCGGCCTTTCGTAAAAGACTCCCTCGGGTCGATTGTCGCGAGTCAGGCCGGATTTCACGACCCGAAAAAAAAGCGAGCGGGAGCCATGCCCGGGCTGCCTGGAACGAGCGGGCGGCCATTCGAGGTGCTGGCCCGGCCAGCCGTGGTCATGGACTGCGGCACGGGCTACACAAAGATGGGGTTCAGCGGCAACACCGAGGTGCGGCACCTCCCATCAGGCAGCTACAGCTTCATCACGACCGCAGCAGCTGAGACCATACTTGCGATGTGCAGCCCAGCTTTGTGATCCCCACCGTGGTCGGTATCCCTGAGCATGCCTCAGGCAAACGCGCGGGCCCGCTGGTCGACCTGGACTACTGCATCGGCGACGAGGCGCTCTCAAAAGCGGCCACCTCCTCGCTCACCTATCCCATCCGTCACGGCATGGTGCGGCCCGCTGCCGTCTTTCTCCATGAACTGCGAGCACACGCGAGCCTGAAAAGTCACAGGACGCACTCTGCCGCTCAACGGCCCGGCCAGCACCTGTGGCCTGTGGCACGCGCAGGTGGAAGACTGGGAGCAAATGGAGCGTTTCTGGCACCAGGGCGTCTCGGAGTACCTCCGAGTGGACAGCAGCGACCACAACTTTGTGCTGACAGAGCCGCCGCTCAACACGCCCGAGAACCGCGAGCAGACGGCCGAGGTCATGTTCGAGACGTTCGGCGTGCCGGGCCTGCACATCGGCGTGCAGGCCGTCCTGGCTCTGTACGCCAGCTTTGCCGCCGCCGAGCAGGCCGGCCGGGTGCTGCATCCCCTCCCCTTGTCGGCGCTGCGTTCCGCTGGCAGCGGCGGCGGCAGCTCAGGCCCCGCCCCGCTCCAGCAGGGCAAGCAGCGGCTGACGGGCACGGTGATCGACATCGGCGACGGCGTTACTCACGTCATTCCGGTCGCCGACGGTTACGTCATCGCCTCCAGCATCCAGTCGCTGCCGCTGGCCGGGCGCAACGTCACGCAGTTTGTGCAGCAGCTGATGCGGCGCGGCGTCCCTCACGCCCCGATCTGGAGCTCTCGCACCGCGTGCCCCTCTGCCTGGACAGGGCGGTGAGGCCTCTGCCTGGAGCAGGGAACGCGGCGAGCCAGTGCCGCCGGAGATATCGCTGGAGGTCGCTCGCCAGGTCAAGGAGCGACACTCCTATCTGGCCTCTGACATCGTCAAGGTGAGCCAATCCTCTGCTGCCTGAGACTATCTGCTGCTTGAAAAGTGAGCATCTTGGCGGCCTGGTTGCCTGAGACGGCCTCGTGACAAGCAGGAGTTTGCCAAGCACGACGCGCAGCCGGAAAAGTACGTCAAGCGCTTCAGCGGGCGGCACCCGCGCACCGGCGAAGCCTTCACGTGCGATGTCGGCCACGAGCGCTTCCTGGGGCCCGAGATCTTCTTCAGCCCAGACATCTACTCGGCCGACCACGCCACGCCGCTGCCGCAGGTGGCTGCTTGCATCCTGGCCACCCAAGGCCTAGCTGCAAGGCGAGCCGCCTGACCGGCGGCCGGCCGCCGCGCAGCTCGTGGACCGCGCCATCCACGGCTGCCCCATCGACACACGGCGCGCGCTGTACGGCAACGTGGTGCTCAGCGTGCGTTGCTCGCCTCCTCGCAGCACTGGCGCACGTGCAGACTCCCCCCAGCGCTGGGGCCCTGAAGCCCCGCCGCCGGGCCGCGCGCGCACAGGGCGGCGGCACCATGTACCGCGAGTTTGGGCGCCGCGTGCAGCGCGACATGGAGCGCCAGCTGGCAGAGCGGCTGCCGGACGCGGCCGCGCGGCCGGAGGTGCGCGTGGTCAGCCACCGCATGCAGCGCCACGCCGCATGGGCGGGCGGCTCGCTGCTGGCGTGCGTGCCCGAGTTCGGCTCCATCCTGCACACGCGCGCGGACTGGGAGGAGCACGGCCCCTCCATCTGCCGCGCGAACGCCGTCTTCCGCGAGCTCTGAACTTGAACCTTTCTAACGGCTGCCTGCGCTTGGTTGCTCTGCCTGTCTTGCGGTGCGTTGGTGGACTGTCGGCTGTGCAAGGAGACAGCTTTGCACAGCGCGGGGCCACGCTATCCGGCCGTGGCTCTCGTATGTCGCCCCGGCCTCCTCAAAACGCGGCGCGCCGCCCTCGCACCCGCTCCCAGCAGTGCCAACAAGTCTTCTCGCGAGGCGGCGCGGCGCGGCGGGCGGTCCTGTCCTAGCGCTAGCAACGCAGCAGCAGCGGGCGGTCGCCTCAGGCGTTGGCGCCCGACACGATCTCCATGATGCCGGTCGTGATCTGTGTTTGCCGCGCGCGGTTGTACTTGGTCAGCAGCGACTTGCGCAGGTCCTTGGCGTTGTCGCTCGCGTTGCTCATCGCGTTCATGCGCGCCGCCAGCTCGCTGGCCAGCGACTCCTGCACACGCCGCGGACCCAGCACCGCTCGGCCGCCGCTCGACCCTGCCACCCCTCGCTCCTCTGACAAGCTGCAGGCTGGTGCCCCTCCGCCACTGCTCCTCTGTGCCAGCCTGGAAGCCTGTCCCCTTGCCCAGGCCACACTCCTTGCCTGGCCCCTTGCCTGCCTCGCGTGCTGCAGATCCAGGCCCCCCCACACAGCACCTCGCCCCCGCATCAGCTTGAAGCCGCTCCTGCTCTTGGTCTTGAGAGGGCGGGGGCGCGCCTGCAGCGAGCGCAGCAGCGTGCTGTTGAGGTACAGCGGCAGCAGCGCGTCGATGATCTGCACCGGGTCCTGCTCGAAGATGAGGCCCGCGTCCAGGTCGCCGACGTCCGCGGTCACCTGCGGGGGGGGTCCCTCCCGACAGCACAGTCAGCTGACTGCTCGCGCCCGAGTCTGCTCGGTGGGTGTGCTGCACCCCCATGCCGACTCATCCCCTCCTTACATTCGGCTGGGAACCCAGACAGGACGCCCATGTCACTCAGCAATGACTCGCTAGACTGCCGCTTGTGGGCCTCCTCGGAGCTGCTCCGGCTGCGCTCACTCAGGGCCTCCTCTGAGCCGCGGCAGCCGGGGTGCGAGGTGGGGCAGGAGGAGGGGCGCGCCTTCTCGGTCTCCACGGCCAGCTTGCCCTCCTTGGTGGTCAGGCGGAAGAGCTCGTCGCCGCCGGCGTCCACGCACGTGCCGTCGACGTCGCAGATCTCGCCCTGCGGGCGGGCATGCCGACATCCTCGAGTGAGCCGCAAGCCCCACACCGATTCTGCCAGTGCTGCTGGAATGGCAGCTGTGTCAGCGCCAACAAGCATCCCAAAGCACCGCTGTTCTGCCGTGCGGCTCTGCGCTTGCAGGCAGACCGTGCCCCATCGGCTGCTCCCGACATTGGTCGGCGGAGGCAGGCCACGACTGACCATGGGCTGCGCCTGAGGGGCGCATCTCTTGCCGGATGCGCAGTGTTTGTCAGGCCCTGAGAGCAGACAGGATATGAGAGGGGGGGCCGGCGGGCGCGCCTGGGGCGTGAGCGGCAGCATCGTCTGCACGGTCGGCTGCGAGGAGATGAGGGAGACGAACTTGGAGAAGATGATCTCCACCTTGTCCGCCTCCTGGCTCACAAACTCGGCGTACAGCGAGTCGGCGATGGCCTGCGCGTCCTTTGTGGTCGGCGCGGAGCCGAGCTCAAAGCTGCCTGCAAGGCGGCAGGAGGGGGGGGGCGTTCCTCAGGCCGCCACCCACACACCGCTTGCCCGCTCCACTGGGGGCTGCTCTGGATGCCTCTGCTGCGGCCGCATGAAGGGCTGCGCTCGCCGGCCGCCCAGGCTGCGGGCTTCTGGGGGGAGGCGGACCGGCGATCGTGTACTGGTCCGCGCGGCGCTTGAAGTAGGTCGTCCCCTTCTTGCCGACCGTCATCAGCTTGACGTTCACGTTCAGGGCGGCCAGCTCGCGCGCGCGCGCCTCCGCCTGCCAGCCACTCCTGCCTCAGCACCCGTACCGATAAACTCAAGGCACCGTGCAGCCAGTCAGGGAGCGAGCGATACGCGCCTTCTTGATGATGAAGTTGTTGTAGCCGCCGCACAGGCCGCGGTCGCCGGTGACAACGACGAGCAGCACGGTCTTGACCGGCCGGATGTCGACCAGCGGCGAGTCGATGTCCTCCACCCGCAACCGCTGGTTCACGCCGAAGAGCACCTGCGGAGTCGGCCGGGCGGGGTCAGGCGGCGTCGTTCCGACGGCAGGCGGCTGCCAGAGCGGGACTTGCATGCAGGGGCACATGTGTGCTGCACGTTAGGCGGGCGGCGGATGTGCGCGCCGCATTGTGATATCCATTTGGCCGTTTAGGCACACGGCGGAGGATACTCACCTTGACCAGGTTCTCGGCGAAGGGGCGGCCGTTGATCACGGCGTCCTGCGCACGGCGCACCTTGGCGGCGGCCACCAGCTTCATGGCCTCCGTGATCTTCTGCGTGTTCTTCACGGAGTCGATGCGGTCGCGCGTGTCCTTGAGCGAGGCCACCACCTGCGGCGCGCATCGCCAGGCTGAGCCTCTTCCGCAGCGCTCCAGGCGCCCGCCGCCCCCTCGGCTTGCGGCCAAGCTCCCCGATTCCGAATCGCTGCTCGCCACTCTCTTCCTTTTCGCGCGCCTCGCAGCCTGTCGCAAGAGCCTTGGCCCGCCGTCCGCAAATGCGCGCACGCCTCCGACTCCTAAGACTAGGGGCCTTGCATGCCCGGAACTCCTCGCAATCATCTTGATATCGGCAGGTCCTGCACAACCCTCCGCACAGCCGCGTGAGAGCGCCGGGGCGGAAAGAGAGGGAATGTGCCTGCAGGGCGCCGCGCTGGGGCGCCGGCGTGCGGGCGGCGCCCAGCCCTTGGCCACGCATGACGGGCGCGGTGAAGGCCATGGCTGGTAGTTCGACGATCCCCCTTGCACCCGCTCCGCCGCTGGGTGCGCTGCTTGGGTATGGTGTAGGTTGTGTAGGGTTTGGTCGCTCAGAGCTCCAGGCTTGAAGCTCTGTTCGCTGGGGAGGTGGGCTGCCACCACCTCCCGAGTGCTCGGGGCTGTCCCCTCTCCGTG
>BHFV01000935.1:1633-12650 GCA_003568905.1 Trebouxiophyceae sp. KSI-1
TATTTTCTATTTATTTTATTTTATTTCTATTTTATTTTATTCTATTTTCTATTTATTTTATTTTATTTTATTTTCTGTTGTTTTCTGCCGGCAGAGCGTGGCATGAGACCGGTGTGTGCCCGAGCGTCCCATGTCCCATGGATGTCGTAACCCTAAACCCTACGCCATCTGCAGAGGACCCTGCGGAGCAGGCCTGGCAGGCAGCGGCCTCCAATGACAGCCTGTCGGTGCCGAAGCGGAACTGCGGCAGGGAGCTGGGCCGCTGGATAACCCCATTTCGGCGACGCGTAGGGTAGCCCCTCCTTGAAACCTCAAAGATTTGGCCTGATCACAGGACAGCCTGGCATGATGAATCGGGCCTCTTCGACAGATGCAGCGCTGCCAGTCTTGTGGCGTCGAGATTCGGGTTCGTTCTAGGGTCTGAAGGTAGGCGTTAAACCCTGTAGGGCTTGGCTGACGGACGTTACGCCGCTGCGGAGCCTCGTGGAGGGCGGTGCCTCCTGCACTTTCACTGCGCAGACTGCGCCATGGGCGCTGCCTTGGAAACCCTCGCTGACCCTACGTTACTCACAGCGGAGGGACAGCGGAGATGCCGACGCAGGTGCGGCCGCTGGCGTGAGTAACGCAAGGTTTCAGCGGGGAAACACGTTTTCTGCCGGCATTCCGGCATTTTGGGGGAACGCGAAGCAATGATGCTTGTCGGCAAAAGAGGGCATTCCATGGGCGGCATTATTCCTCCTGCTTTTACATGCATTTTACGCCCATCAGGAGCCGTCCTTTCATCGCCTCAGCCATGCGTGCGGCGGGTGCTCCTCTGCAGCTGCTGCTGATGCAGCACAAGCTGCGGCAACGCATGGGGGCGGGCTCTGCCGTAAGCAGCAGCAGGACGCTCTGACAAGAACTGGGCCTCAGGTTTTGCCGCTTGAAAATGCCAATCTTCCCGCTTGAGAATGATGAGCGAGACTCTCCGATTGGTGGCTTCCGAAGCAGCGACAGCCTGTCGATGCATCAGACGGCACGGAGAGGGCGCCAGCAGGGACGCTCGAAAGTTTTTAGGGTTTAGGGCTTAGGGTTAAGGGTTAAGGAATTAGCGGCGACTGACTTTCGCCGGTCCGCCTGCCCGCAGAGGCCACCCTGGCGCTGCTGCCGCTCTTCACGGGCGGCACCTTCGACTCGAGTTATAACTCCCGCAGGCGCCCTGCCAGGCTGGCGACCCCGAAGGGCACCCAGCGGGCGCTGCTGTACGCAGTCATTACAGGTGCGGCCGATTCTAGGGTTTCTAGGGTTTACCGAGGCCCGTTTCCATAGGCTGCTGGCTGAGGGCGCAAGGAAGGCTGCCAAGCGTTACCCTGCCAGACCCTGCCGCAAGAAACCCAATTCCCCGGCTGCCTGCCATTGCCAGGCCTCTTGCTGCCGACCTGGGCCAAATCGCCCTGGAAACAGATTCTAAAAAATGAATAAATCGAAAGCTTGGCATTTAATTACCACGTTGGCTAATCTGGTGCAGCCGCAACCGCAGGCCACGGCTCGGACGAGCACCAGTGTGCGGAGTTCTGTCCGACCCTACACAGGGTTTCCGTCGGAAACGCCAGCCTGCCGATCGAATTCACGCAGGCGGGCACCCTGTGGGGCTGCACCAAGCACGTGAGCCCTCTCCAGACCCTAGGAGCCCTCTTCAGACCCTAAGAGAGGCCCATCTGTGGCAGCAGGCTCATGCAGCCTTTGAGAAGCAGGCCGGCGTTTTGTGGCGCTGCACGTCTTACCCTGGGGTTTTGAGCCCTCAAAAACCCTAAAATTGAAACCCTGTCCCTGTGCAGGTGAGGCAGGGCGACGTTCCCAACGAGCACGGCACCTGGCAGGCGAGCTCCAAACCCTAGCTTCTGAACCCCGAATATTAATCTGCCGATTCAGCCACAGGCGTGCCGGTGGCGAATCCTGACTCGTCGAACGTAATTTCACGTCATTCGAATCGGGAATATAATACAAATTTAGTAATTTAAGATGCAGACCCCACCTGTGCACTGCGTCGGCCCGCCAGGTCCTCCAGACCCAAGAGCTGCTGAGGTCGCGGAATTCAGTCCAAACCGTGGACGTGACAACCTGTGTTATTACGGACGTGACAGCCTGTACTACTATTTCATGTTTAACAGCCTGTCTTTCGTCCCGCAGTATGGCCGCGCGGGCTGGTGCGATGGCTCCAACGTGAAGCCATGGGTGGCGGACATCACCCACCTGATTGCGCCGCCCGGCAGAGAGACCGAGTTCGCGTATGAAGGGCTTTTCAACGGCAGCGCGCCAAACCCTAAGGGTCGCGCCGGTTACATCATGATGG
The DNA here is from genome assembly GCA_003568905.1 of Trebouxiophyceae sp. KSI-1. Classification (NCBI taxonomy): domain Eukaryota; kingdom Viridiplantae; phylum Chlorophyta; class Trebouxiophyceae; species Trebouxiophyceae sp. KSI-1. Next base: position 3,966 of record BHFV01000935.1, read on the forward strand.
AGTCATCCGTGGTGTATCTCGGCAGGGCGCGGGGGCCGGCTGCCGCCGCCGCCTAGGGTTTAGGGTTAGCGGTTATTATATATGAGGATAATAGGGGCCGCTGCGATGCGGCTGCTGCAATGAGAGGCTGCAGTTTCGCCTGCTGCTGCTGACTTCAGGGTTCAGCTGTGCAGCCTGGCGACCCTCGCGAGGCCCTTCCCTTCTGTGTAGGGTTTTGATGCCAGGCTGTGCGCAATCTGCATTGAGCGCTGGAATCCTCGAAAGCCGCTATTCTGCCGATGCGGTTGCCAGGCTGTCGCCTTACTCCCTGGTGCTCTAGACCCCTCGCAGGTCGCCTCTCTGCTGCCCCTGTCGAAAAACCAGGCTGTGCCTGCCAGCCTGTCGCACTTCTGTCGAGCTGCCGCCCGATTTCCACCAAACTCCGGTCCACATCCACCTTGCTCTTCACGAGCCCTGACGGCTCTCTGTGTGACGAGCGATGTCAAATGCCCGTGGCAAAAGCAGATTTAGCCGAAATTTTCACCGACCTCACGCCTTCCGAAAAGCTTTGTCAACATCACATTTTGCCGGAATTCCCGCTGAGCTCAACGCCTTCCTGGGGTCATACCTGCTGTTCCATTCTGCTGCTTCTGCTGCCAGGCTGTCACTGCGCTGCCTTTCACTGCAGAGCCCTCGCAAGCCGCCACCTCTGCCACGCCGCAACCCAGGCACAAGCCGGCGGGGGTGCGCGAGTTACAGCAGTCTTACAGGGCCGCCGGCGACCTGTCTTTTCCAAGGTTGCCCGCAGTTACACCCTGGCAACGGAAATCCCGAGCCTGCAAAACCCTAGCGCGACCCTGAAAACACACACTCCTGCGCTGCTGAGCCTCGCTGCGAGGGATGCCATGCACAAACCCTGCCTGGACCCTAGCAGGGCCCTAGTTGACGAGCTGCACGGCCGCAATGGCCGGGAACTTTTCGCGCAGCTTCTGGCTGACTGCCACACGGACTGTCGTCACGTTGGCGGCCGCTCCGGTGATGCGAACTTTCACAATGGGGCCCTCGATGGAGACGAGCTCGAGGCCGCCGCCGCCGGTGCCTGCACGTGCCCGGTATTCACGCGTCAAAAGACCGGCAAAACCGGTAAAACCCAGATATGTGGCGGGCAAAACCACGAGCAACGAGGAAGCACGGCACGGGCAACATGGCAGTCTGTGAGAGCGAAGAGCGGAGGCTCTCAAAAGTGAGCTTGCTTTGGGTCGTTTCTGGACTAGACTAGAAATCCAGTTCCATTTTACCAGTTATATGCTCAATTTCTGCAATTTCTGTCGACGAAAAGTAGGGGGAAGAGGCGGGGGGTTTTACCGACGAGATACGGCCGAATCTCGTCCAGAACCGTCTCAACGTTGGCTGACGTCAGCTCCAGGCCGGTCGCCTCATCCATGATCTGCTCCACGTCCATTATCTCCTGTATTGCCAGAAAGTTTCGACAACTTGGCAAGAATTCCTGGCAGTTTGTTTCAGTTTAGCAGGCCAGGGGGCCACGGCCACCTCTGGAGCTGCCCGGCAGCTACTGCAAGCAGGGCAGAGCGGCTGCCGGAAGCGCGGCATGCCGTTGTCTCCTCCGAAACAGATCTGAAGCATGCCGAAGATGAGGAGGGACTGACCGGGATGCACTCCTGCAGCTTGCGCTTGATGCCCATGGACATGGTGGTGATGGAGGAGGGGCAGGAGCCGCAGGCGCCCTGCAGGCGCAGGTAGACTGTGGGGCCATCGATCTCGACCAGCTCCACATTTCCGCCATCTGCACATGACGCCGAGCTGCTCAGGCCCGAAGCCACCGACCGCGCCAGAACGAAAAGTCAGCACGGCAATAACAGCAGGTATTGCCCCCCTCGCTTGAAACAGAGGGGAGCGGGGGAGAGAGGGGGGCGTGCCTGCCATCAGGTAAGGCCGCACCTCGTCCAGCACCATCTCCACGTTTTCCTCCGTCAGCTCCATCGTCCCCGCGTCCGCCAGTGCGCGAGTACGTACTCTCCGGCCTGCAGTCACCGCTGGCTTGCTGAGTCGGCCGGCCCGGCTGGCTGCTTCTCGTGATTGGGTCAAAGATGCGGGCTGGATGTGGCCACCTCTGCTCGGGCGCTCGCTGCCGCCAGCTTGAGCGGCGCATAAAGTGCTGCCACGCGCCCGGCTCGGCGCCGCCGCGCCCGAAGCTGCTGTGTGCATCGCTTTTCCTCGTGCTGCAGGCCCACGGGCGTGATGCGGCGGCGGAGGTAACCGGCCGCGGCCAGATGTGCTGGCTGCCGGCGCGGCAGCCACTCTCTCCGCCCACACCAGCGAGTCCCGCATCTTACGACCCGCCAATTTTTCTATCCAAGAAATAAGCCCTGACAAGTCCTGAAGTCGCCGCTCGTATCTCAGCAAGCGCTCCTAGCGTCTCCAGAATACCCACGCACACCGCACACAACTGATGCCTGTCTCATCGCTAGACTGCCTCATCGCTACAGTAGGGCTTTCGGTCGGCAGGCGTTTACGCGTGTCCACCGCGTGATTGCCTTCTGACCCCTTTCGCTCCCGCGGCCGACCACATTGCGAGCTTTTCGTGGGCGCGCACCAGGGTTGCGGCGCGGCGCTACAGATTTCCATTTGGGGGTGCTTGTGCGGGGAGGGGGGCCTTCTCAATTTCTGCCCGACGCTCACCTTGCAGCCGGCTGCCGTTTGCGGCCTTTTTTTGGCTCGAGTTGTCGCTTACGTCTCGCCTGGCTGCACGACGCCCGGCCTGCCTAGCGCCAGCAGGCTTGCGGAAGCGCCGGGAAACGAATTCCGACCTTGGCCCAAGACCGCGCGGGGACGGCGCCCGGTACCCGCAGCGCATGGTTCTAATACGTGGACAGATGGGAAAACGGGTGCACGATACGGAGGATGAACGGTGCGTCCTCTCTGCCCGGCGGGGCTCCGCTTCCGAAATTGCTTGCTCCCCCGCAGGGCGCATCGCCGGCTCGTTGCTGAAGCCAATGCTCTTCCAAGCCCGTCCACCAGCGAACCTCTTTCAGAAGGGTAGCCACGGGGCCGGTTGCTGCACCCCACACTGATCATGTCCAGGAGCACCAGGGGTGTACCTCGAGAGCTGTGCCTCTCGCGGGCGCAGGTACGACTACCTCTTCAAGGTCGTGCTGGTGGGCGACTCTACCGTGGGCAAGACCAACATCCTCAGCCGCTTCCACCGCGACGAGTTCGACGCCGAGTCCAAGTCGACGATCGGCGTCGAGTTTGCCACACGCTGCATCCAGGCCCGCCCCTGCCTGCATGATGATGATTCCCGAGTGAAGCTCCTATTCGGAAGCGCAAGAGCCCAGCAGGAGAGCTCGGTGGCTGCTGCAGGTGGACGGCCGGCGGGTCAAGGCTCAGGTGTGGGACACAGCCGGCCAGGAGCGGTACCGAGCCATCACCAAGGCGTACTATCGGGGCGCAGTCGGGGCGATGATCGTCTACGATGTGACCAGGCCGAGTGAGCATCCATGCCTCCCTTCTGCCATCATCCGAGATACGTTTTCAGGCCCAGGGAAGGCAGCTTGATGGTCGCCAGCCCCCTACCCGTCACGGACTTGCCTTCCTCACGGAATTCGACTTGACCCCAACCGGCGTCTCCCTAATACCGACTTGCTTCCCTGGCGTGGGATCGGCAACTACGTGAAAATGCGTGGCGTTTGTTGCCAGGCACCTTTGAGAGCGTGCGGCGGTGGCTCGCCGACCTCCGGGAATACGCCGACCCGAAGTCTGTCATCATGCTGGTCGGCAACAAGACCGATCTGAGCGCCCGGCGCGCTGTCAGCACCGAGGACGGCCAGGCCCGTGCCCCTCCCAAGGACCCCGCCAACCCGCCGCCTGGAGAAGTTAAGTTGGGTTTCAGTGTTTGAGATTTGGGATGCAACCTTGGGCTGAGAAGGTTTCCAAGTGATCGCTGCTGCGATCTGTGCGCAACGGGCCCCTCTTGCGTCCCTCGTGTGCCTCTCGTGTGCTTGGCGTTTCACAGAGGTAACAAGACGTGCAGCAGACTTTTCCCACCTTTTCACTGTCTGGTGTCCTTCTTTCGCTACAGCAGTCGCACGTGCCCCACCAAGGTTGCTGTTCGAATCGGCCGATGGCGATTCGCAGGCGCTGGCCGAGCGTGAGGGCCTGCTGTTTTTGGAGACGAGCGCGCTGTGGCGCACCAACGTGGAGGAGGCGTTCCGGCGCGTGCTGACCGACATCTACGCCGCCGTCGTGCGGAAAATATTCGCGTCCGAGGACGAGGAGGAGCCGCGGGCGCCGCCGGCCGGCAAGAGCCTGGACTTGCGCGCCGGCGGCACGCCTGCGCCCGCCGGCAGCCTCTGGGGCTGCTGCAACACGGTGTCTCGCTGGTGGGCCGGCCTCGGCTCGGCTGCCACGGCCAAGCCCAAGCAGGGCTGAGAGCTTTCAGCGTCCGGAAAGCAGCCGCCGCGCCTCCTGGTTTTCGAGCTGCTACAGTTTCGCTTGGTCAGCAGGCGCCCCACCTGCGGTGGTGGGCCGGCTTCATTTGATGCGCCGCACGGCGGCGTTAGGTCTGACGACATTTCATGCCCCCCCGCCCCTCTGCTGCCCGCCGCCGGCCGGCGCAGCCACACTGCCTCCGCGCCCGCATGCGGGGCAATGCGCGCGGCCCGGCGGGGCCGTCCCACATTAGGGCTTTTGGTCAATCCCTACACGCCAAAACCCTTTACCTACTCTTTTACGCCTTGCCACCCACCTCACGGGCGTGCCGCTCCCTGCTTTCCCCCCCCGGCACACGCCCACTTCCCCCCTCATTGAGGCTCTGCAGCCCGTTTTGCGCCCTGATTCCTTGCCGCCGCCCGCCCAGCGGCCCATGCCATTGCCACGCCGCCGCCGCACTGCGGCCCACGAGTGCGTGTACAGGCTGTGTGTGACTGTTACATCCGCGTTGACAGTTACAGTCGCGCCGCCGGCCAGGCTGGCCTTCTCCTCTACAGCAGCGGAGCAGAAGCCCCCTGCCTCGTGTGAATGCCGTCCGCCAGCAAGCAGAGCCAGCAATCCAGGCCCCATTCGCAGGCACAGAGGCCCAACCGCAGAGCGTTTCAAGCAGCAGGGCCCATGCGGCGCGCGAAAGCACGCATGACAAGCAGCTGCGGCGAAGCTGCCGCGCTTGTTCCCACGCTGTTGCCGCTGCTGCTGCGGCTGGGGAGAGCTTTGCAGCCACCCGCGCGCGCCGGCGCATGCAGCCTTGCAAGCCGCGCAGCTGGTGCAGCTGCAGCTTGCCCGCTCTCAGGCCGGACAGCCAAGCAGGTCGGCAGCATTGCGCACGCAGTCCACGGGTTGCTCTGCTGTTGAGGTCGTCGCTGCCGCACTTGCCAGCTGTCGCAGATGCAGCCGCCACCGGCTGGGGCAGGCTTAACCCTAAGCTATAGGGCTTTCTGCGGGCTCTGGCGCACGCCGCGCGCTGGCTCGCTGCTGCCGTCGAGAGGAGCGGGAGTTATTGCGCCGTTTCAAGTTTTCAGCCGCCGCCGCCAGCCTATCGAAACTCCGGAAACTGCGAGAGCAGGTCGGTGCCCTGCGACAGGCCGGCCTGCAGCGCGGCAAGGTAGGTTTAGGAGGGCATGGGTAGGGAATGTTTAGGGTTTAGGGTTTAGCGGAACGAAGCCCTGCTGCAGGCTGCGAAAGGGAGCGACTCGGGCTCTGAGCGGACGGGAAAAGACAGGCTGGGACGTTGGCAGCGTTACTAGTAGGGTTTCAAAACCCTAGCATGCGGCAGGAGGGGAGCGCCTGCGTCTGCGCGTCGCCGAAGGGCTGTGCGGCATAGAGTGACTGGGAGCCATAGTCGAGCCCGCCGGTGGCCTGGGAGAGCCCGTCGAAGCCCTGCGGCGCAGCGCGCAGACTTTGTAAGGCCAAATTTCAACTCGATTCGACTCGATTCGATTCAATTCGATTCAATTCAACTCATTTCATTTAATCTCAATTCAATTAAACTTCATTTAACCCGGAATCTGAGTTTTTAACGTTGAATCCAATTTAATATACGTTGAAGTCGACTTCGAAACCTGATTTCTGAGCGTGAGTCACACGCCAGGCTGTGCGGGCTCTCAGCTTCAAGTTGAGGGTTTCCCAGGGTTTCAGCATCAGTCCTGGCGGCAGCAGCCGTCGTTGCGAGCTCGGATTGTGAGTATCACCAGTGCTGCTGGCGCTTTGAGGGTTTTCGGATGCTGCCCCGCGCGGAGCGACCTCTCTGCAAGCGCTTCCCAATCACTGAACGCTCCTAGATCAAAAGTGCCAGGCACACAAATCTGGCTCCATAGCCCTGCTCCTGCCGAGCCTCCGATTTCAGGCTCGCCTCCCGCAGCAAAGGTTGGGTGCTGTGGTGCCAGGGCCCTGAACCCTAAAAACTGAATCTGATACCCCAAACAAAGCCCTAAACCTATTCTTCACGAAGAAATAAGCCCGAACAAACGAACCCTAGCACACAAACCCTAACCCTCACAAACAAACAAACCCTGAAACTAAGAGGAAGAGCGTGCCTGCTGCGTGTGGTACGGCTGCTGCGTGAACGCCGGCAGCCCGCCAGCCTGGCTTTGGCCGCCGAGCGAAGAGTCCTGCTGAGTCAGCGGCCCATCAGCCGCGGGGGCCAGCCCCGCCCGCCTGCCGCCCCTCCGGCCGCCCTGCTTGCCTGCAGCGCAGCGCAGCCAGCCGCCCGTGTGAATGGCAGTAGACACGCTTGGTTTTTTATTTTGCCTTTATGTCATTGTTTCATTCTTATTTTTTCAGTGCGGGTTTTTGTTGTTGGAGCGGCGAGCGCTGCGCTGCTGGTTCCTGCTGCAAAGGCGCGGCGGGCCGAAGGAACAATAATAATAATGATGATAATCATGAATAAATTGCACATTTACTCAGAGTGATAAGAAGGCCAGAAGAAGGGAGGCGCCGATGCTGCTGCAGCGTCTGCGCCGGCCCTCGCGGGTACCCTTTTAGGGTTTGTTAGAGTCAAAGCACCCTAAACCCTAATCTCCAAGCCCTGAACCCCAAACCGCAATTGCAGCATTGTGAGCAATGCTGTTGAATGCAGTTGGCAGGCTGCAGGCGGGCGCGCTTGCACCGAGTCTGCTGAGGGGATCCTAAAGCCCTTGGGATTCTGAGGGCCCCTCTGATGGGAAGGCGGGGCGGGGTGTCACCTGTTCCGTCCTGCTTGCCTGCCGCGGGCAGTAGGGTCTGGCTAGGGTCGCCGTGGGGCGGCGCAGCAGGGATGGAGTAGGGCATGTGGCCGGCCATGTGGAAAGGATTGCCTGCGGCACAACCCGTGATTGTTACGAACGCATTCGTCATCAGAAATTCGGATCAGTAACGGCCGGAAGAGCGTATCACGGCACCGGCAAGGCCGCAGAACGGGCGGGCCCAGAGTCTTATCTGCTGCTGGCCGTTAGTGAATATTAGTCACACATCGTTCGAATCGATTCAATCCACCTGAACCCTCTTCGGCCGTCCCCTTCCCAGATGACTCGTCCGAGGCGTGATCATCCCACATCATGATTATACCTCGTGTCATCTCATGACAGCCTGTGTTTTAGTCAGCTTGAGACAGGCTGTCGCGGACAGGACGCACGTGGCGCGGCACGAAAGATACTCAAATTTCAAGTCGATAATGCAGGGTTTAGGGTTTCAGATTGGTGGGGTCGCACCGTACACGAAGGCGGGCGGCAGCGGCAGAGGCAGCCCCTGGTGGGCCGCCTGCTGCGCCGCCAGCAGGGCGAGCTGGGCCTGCTGCTGGCTGAATCGCGCGTGACTGGAGTCAGCCAGCGGCACCGGCACGAAGCGGTGGCTCTGCGCGCCGCCGAGCGCAAACTGCCGGCTGTCGAACGCCTGCATGCGAGGGTTTTTTGGGTTTAGGGTTTTAGGGTTGGGAATTTAGGTCGTCTTGTTCTTTACTGCAAACAAATAGGGAAAACTGCAGTCGAGAGCGGAGTGGTTTGAGAGTGAATGACGCTAGCAAGATTGTTTAATAACTCCGGGAAAACGTTTATTATCTTCGGGAAAACGCGAGACGAAGCGGTAATTAGCAAAGAGGAAAGCTTGATGAGTAATGACCGAGGAATCTTCTTCGGACACATGGGGACGAGCAGAAAAGATGCTGCCCTGCTGACACCCTAATCCCCACACGCCACAGCTGCCAGCCTGTGTCCCAGCGTACCCTCTGGCAGCCCAGAACTGATCAAAACCCTGCGCTCCCAACCATACTCAACGGCCCAGTAGAAGGGCCGAGCCTTGCCTTTTAGGCGCCAATAGCTGAATGGCGCAGGGCTTGAGGTTGGACAGCTGACACAAGCCCCTTGTCTGAAAGGGAATTCCTAAGTGACGACCCTAAACCCTAAAACGACACCCTAAGCAGGGAATGGCCGCGCCTTTTTGGGCGCCGGCAGCTGGATCGCGCAGGGCTTGAGGTTGGACAGCGGCCCCTCCACTAGGCAGCCCTGCTGCCTGAAGTGCCCCAGCAGCGCGTGCCAAAGCGGCTCCTTGGCCAAAACCTTAGGGTTTCCGAGCACCGCCAGGCCGAAGCGGGCGCGGGTCAGCGCCACGTTCAGGCGGCGCGGGTCGCTCAGGAAACCGACGCCCTGCGTGGCAGTTACGAGTGATTTAGGGCTTTTGAGGGCCAGAATGAGGGTCTTTAAGGGTTGAAGGTTTGATGCCAGG
>BHFV01000936.1:0-12639 GCA_003568905.1 Trebouxiophyceae sp. KSI-1
AATTTTGGCGGGAGAATTGAACGGGAGAAAGGTCGCTGGTAGCCTCGCAACCTTCCTCGGAGGTGGTTGAGAAAAGAGGGAGGGAGAGGCGCAATGTTGTGTGGGCAGTGCGGCTTGGTGCATTGGAGGGTGCCGCCGCAGCTGGGGAGGCTTTGTCTTGGCGTGGTGCTTGTCAGTCGTGCGCGCTGCTGTGCAGGAGCAGGCCTGTGTCTGCCAGGCGGGCACGCCAGGCTCGGCAAGCTGCGCTGGGGGCAGCACCGCAGCAGGCCGCCGGTCGAAGCAGTGAGGGGAGGAAGGTGAGGCAGAGGCGCAGGCAGCGCCACATCTGTCAGGGGAGGGCAGATCAAGAAGGGGAAGGGACGCTCACTGGTTCTCTATGTACAGGAAGCGCTTGGCCCGGCGGATGGCCGTCACGTACGCCTCCTGGATGCTGTAGTCCACTATCTTGCCCTTGGCTGCGGCCGCGCCCATGCACAGAGATCAATCTTCTGCATATGCGGGTGCAGCACTCGAGTTGAGCTCCTCATGCATGACTCAATGTAGTGTACACAGCCTGCTGCGTGTCACCCTGCAGGGAGGGAGGTGGAAAAGGCAAAGGGAAAAGGGGTTTAGAGGGGGGAGGGTGTGCCTGTCGTGAGGCCCATGCTGGCCGCCTGCCGCTGCTGGTTGGGCAGCCCCGCGGCCGAGGTGGAGGTGATGCTGCGGAAGAGCTGCGCGCACCACGCCTCCGGGTCTGCCCCCGGCTGCGCCGCGTAGCAGGCCGGGTCGCCCTTGTCGCTGGTCGGCGCGCCCAGCGCGTTGTGCGGCACGTGCAGCCCCCGCAGCTGCGCGGAGCAAGGGAGCGCTGTCAGGCGCTGCAGCCGCGCCGAGCTCGCGCTGCGGCGGGCAGAGGCGCGTGCTGCGGCCGCGCTCTGGAGCTGTGCCAGCCGGCAGCTGGCGTCCGGAAAGGCGTTGTGCACAGGACACCCCTTCCACGCATTCCCCCCAAACGCTCAGGACAGCGCCGCTTGCATGGCGACCTCCCAGCTGCGTCAATGCTGGCAAGTCTCTGCTGCGATCCTCTTGGAGGCCGCCGCGTCTGTCCATGCCCGCAACTCTGCCCTCAACCGGCTTTCTGCAGCGCAGGTACGGGCAGGGGGAGGGGGATTCGCACGCTGCGCAGCTGCAGCAGCGCCTGCTGGTGCAGCGGGCCGGCCTGGCGGCGCCAGCGCTGCGTGAAGTTGGTCAGCAGGTCCCACGCGGCCGGCCCGCGCACGAGGCAGTGGATGTCGTGCCACGGCTGGCGCGGGCCTGCGGGGGGCGCGGGGTTTAGGGTTTAGGATTAGGGTTTTGGCTATAGGGTTTTGGGTTTCAGGGTCAGGCGGGTTGAGAGTGGCTGCTGCCAGGCTAGAGTGGCCGACGGCGGAGCTCGAGAGGAAGGCGGCCCGTGCAGCCGCTGTTTACAAGCCGGCCTACAATGATATGACGTGCTTCAAATGTGAGCATGAATCTCAATTTGAATTTGAAAGAAAGTTTTGAATTTGAATTTGGATCGAATTTGAATGAAAGATTTGAATTTGATCTGAATGAAAGGAAGGAGGCACGCTGTTGGACAAGAGCAACTGGAATGAGTGCCCAGCTGCGCTGCAAGGCATGGATAGCATCTGCTCGCGAGGCACATCCATCCTGCCGCCAGCAGCAGCAGACTAGGTGCCTTTGCCCTGCTGGCGGTGTGGAGCCGCTAAGACTCAGGAGCTGCTCCCCACCACCGTCGCTGCTGCCAGCACACCGACTGGCAAGATTCGTGTCACAAAGCCTGGCAGCGCTCCTGCCTGCTGCAGGAACACAGCGTGGCGGGCTCTGGGCAGTGGCTGTTGCAGGGAAAGAAGGTAGGAACCTCACCGCCCTTGGCGAGCTCGGCGCCGGCTATGCAGGCCTGGTGGAAGTCCTCCGAGTGCTCGGCCGGCAGCGTCCGGAAGAGCCAGTGCTCCCTGGTGTCGTAGCGGCCGTCGCACAGATCGATGCCGCCCATGAAGGCTTCGAGGCGACGGGCGCCGGGCGTGCGAGGGTCGGGGCAGTCCAGGATCACGCTCTTCTGGTGGTGCGTGAACATGGAGCCGTGCTTGACCCAGGCGACCAGGCTCTCGTCGCCGCCGCCGTCGCGCGGGCACAGCCGACAGTGCACCTGCCAGAGCGGGCAGAAAGGGCTCGGACGCTCCCGGTGGGGACTCCCGCGGAAGGGTCGCGGGTTGATGCTTGCGCAGTGATGTGTGCTGCAAGTGGTGAGGCCGCAGGCGGATGGGGAGGAAAACCCGAGGAGGGGCGGGACGCCGCAGCTGGCAGGGAGCAGGGCGGAGGTCGTGTGAAGGGGGCTGGGAGTGCAGGCTCTGGTGCACGCAGGCAGAGGCGTGCAGCGCCCAAGTTGGAGAGGGGCTGAGGAGCCAGACTGCAGCTGAATTGCAGCTGTGCGTATGAAAGGCAGGGAAACGTTTGACAGGAGAAAGAAGGGGAGAGACAGCAAGAGCAGATCGCAAGTGCGAGAGGAAAGGAGGACGAACAGCGGGACATGACAGAAACGAGCAGCGATGGAGTGCTCCGAACGGGAGCCAGGAAGCCAGGAAGGCCGAAAACGGGACGCCGTGCCTTGGAGCCCTTGAAGTAGCGCCGCGTGTCCTCGTCGTGCGTCATCATCAGGCCCGAGTTGAAGATGAGCGGGTTGTTGATGCTGGTCTTGTCGTCCCAAATCAGCAGGCACACCCGCACGCCGGCCGCCGCCTTGCGCTTGAGCAGCTCGCCCAGTGTCGGCTCCTGCTGAGGCCGCACGATTGCACTCAGCAGAACAGCCTCCTGCAAAGAAAGGCGTCTTTGCCTTGCTCATCGACAGACGTGTGCTCATGTTGTTGACAAGACTGCTCGTCGCTGAGCGCATCTAGCCAGGGCCGGGCATGTGGCAGCCCTGATCCGGAGCGAACTGGCCGCGGAGGTATGGGCAGGCAGTCTCACGCTTTTGATACTTGGCATTTTTAAAACTCTTTGCGCAGAGCTTGTCGCACAGCTTTGAAGTATACGTTTTGGCCTCGCGCGGCCCCTAGCAAAACCGGCTTGCCGGGGTAAAAAAACAGTGTTTTCTGGGATACGTATTGAATTTCGCCTCGCGCAGCTTGTTCGCGCAGTCCATTTAGGCCGAAACCTTTCTATCCGCACGGCACTTTCAGTCATGTATTCGCCAGAGCTCTTGTTGCCCACGATAGAGACTGACTGGGACAAGGCGCCCGGATGCGCAGGAGCAGGCGCTGCCCGGCCGTAAACCCAGACGTCTGCCTGGGGAGCCTCTCCAGGGCGAGAGCAGGAGGCACGCCTGGCTGTCCTGCGTCGCCTGGCCCGGCGCTCGCCGCAGCTTGATCCGGTCGTACAGCGACCAGCCTGGCGAGGGACCGGCCATCGCGTCAGTTACGTGCCGGATTGGCAGTTACATTTACCAAGTACGCAAGCACACAATCGCCGCAGCGCAGCACAGCTGCCTGCATTGCGAGGCGATGATTGGATTGGCATGAGCCGATGCACGCCGCCAAGCAGCACTTGAGCAGAAACAGGCAGCCTGTGCAACACTGCAAAGCAGCCGCATGAGGAGTGGCACCAGCAGCAGCAGCAGCAGCGCAGATGCAGAAGGCAAGCGAGTGCTGCTGCGCCACGCAGCTGAAAGAGAAACAGCAAGGGGACCCCGTGCAGGTGGCGGGGATTACGGCTTAGGCTTTAGGGTTAAGTTTACGGTTTACCGGTGATGTAGATCAGGTGCTGCGCGCCCTCGATGGCCGCCTGGAGGTCGTCCCAGGCGCTTGCGTGCTCATAGGCGCGGCCGCCGCCCAGGTCGATGCGTGGCTGCGCTGCAAGGTCCTGCAGCAGCCGGGGCATCGCTGATCAGCCGTCAGACGGAGGCTCTGGTGGCTGGCGACAAGCAGGAACCTCCCTCGCAAGCCATGCAGAAGACGCGTGGGGCGCCCCTCGAGGAAACGCAGGGCGCGTGCGAGATGCAGGCGCCACCGTCACCTGACATGGACGGGCCCTCCGGTGCCGACAACAGCGCTCACATGGGAGGTGCAAGCGCCCCGCCTGCCGGAGACCCTGTTTCTATCCCCACGGGCGTCAGAAAACGGCGAAGCACATCCGGTTTTTCTCCCTGTTTGCCGGGAGCTTTGCCTGGTGCGCGTCGTTGTACAGCTTCAGGCTGCAGCCCTGGCGCAGCGGGAAGTAGGTGTTGGGCACGGCGCCCGCGGCCGGCCCGGCTGCCAGGCCAGCGCCGTAGCTCTCGTCCGCCGCGATGCTGCTGTACTGCAGCGAGACCAGCAGGCGGCACGGCTGCGGGCGGCAGGACGGCCGCTCAGCGCTCCGCACTCGTGACTCGGAACTTAAGCTCAGTGTTTTCTCACAGCGGCCGGCAGATGCTGGCGCCAGCAGGTGTGTGATGCGTGCGACGCGACTGGAGTGACTGTGGGCTTGCAGTAGTCGGCTGAGCACGCGCTGGCTTCCTGGCCCTCAGGACTCGAGCGCCTGACAGGCGTGCCGCCGTCTCTTGGGGTGCCCGGCCCCTGGCACGCAGCCACCAGGGGTGCTGTCGAGCTGCTGCTGGGTTGCGGCGCCTCAGCAAGTCATGCGAGGTTAATGAAGAGTCAAGTTTTAGAATTTTGAATCGATCCTGCCACCTCTAAGCACCCTCACACCTCCCAACAGAGTGCTCAGGCGGCTGGAGGGAGGAGGCGCGGCCGCGCCTGGCCCTTGCGGTTGAGCACGGGCTTGCCGTCGCCGTCGCGCATCTCCAGCCAGCCCTCCACCAGCTTGCCGCTCACCAGCTGGGCGGCCGGCAGCGCCGCGTAGCCGATGCGGGGCGCGCCTGCGAGGAGGGCGTGCGGCAGCAGCCTCTCAGCCCTGCCTGGCACTCAAACGCGGCAGCTGCCTGCTGCTTTTAGCCGCCTGGAAGCGAGGGAACAGGCGCGCTTGCCTCCCAGACTTGTGGGAAAGACAAGCAGGAGTCCAGCCTCCGAACGGCGGTCGCTGGCGGCACTCGTGCCAGAACAAGGGAGAGATGTCTCTGGGGCAGACAGGCCTCCTGCTGGGCCGCTGCTGCTGCCGATCACTGTGGCTGGCAGCAGCACGCAGCAGGCAGGCAGGATGCACCCTGTTTCGGAGCCGAGCAGGAGGGGGAGGGGGCACCGAAGAGGGTCGCGTCCTTCAGCAGGAAGCCGACCTCGGACGCCTGGTCAGCCACCGGCACCTGGAACGTCTCCTCCCAGGCCGGGTGACTGGTGTGCTTGATGATGCGGGTGTGCGCCCTGCACCAAGGTTCGAGCCGGGCTGTTGAGCCTCGTTTTTCCCGCTTTTTGCCGCTGTGTTTTTTGCCGCAGGTTTGCGCAGGCAGCAGCCGCGGTCAGGCGGCTTGCAGTCCTCGCTTCCTACCATTCAAACACATCACAAGACGTCACTGCCTCTTCACGCTGGTGTTGTCCATTGTCATGGGTTGCAGTCGGAAGGTGGTCCCCGCTTCCAGAGGGCTCGAGGAAGGCTCACATACAGGCAAGGCAGGCGCATGGAGGGAGAGTACCTGCGTGCGGGGCCGATCTCCAGCGTCACGTAGGCGTGAGCATGGCGCCGGTTGCCCAGGAAGCCGAGGCAGGAGTCGACGCCCGAGGTGACCGGGTCAGAGCAGTGCAGGTGCTTGTGCAGCGGCACGTTTTCCGCGCGGGCTATGCCCAGCCGCAGCGTCCCGTGCAGCCAGACGACGCCTCTCTCCGGGTCTTCGCCCGGCGCGCCTGCGGGCGGGCGTACGAGCGTTGTGCGATCCGCCTGCAGCCAAATGTGTGATTCGCCGGCAGCCAAAAGGCTGCCTGCTGCCTGGCATGTGCCGCCTGCGCCTGGCCACCGGAGGCAGGGGCAGCCCTGGGGAGGCTGCGGCCTGCAGAGATCGCTGCCAAGGCCAGGGCAGCAGGCTATGCGAGGGCCTGTGCTGTGTCCCTGCTGCCAGGTGCAGCAACTCGCCTGTCGGCAAGGCGTAGCCCTGGACATGCTCGGTGGCCTGCCCGTTGCCGGCTGCCGTGGCCGCGGCCGGCCGCTCCTGACTTGCTTGCCCCGCTGTGTGGGCGTTGGTGCCTGCTGCCGGACGCACCGCCGCCAGCGGCGCGGTGCCCGGCACGGCCAGCTCGCCGTTGGCCACGGCTGGCGGCCGGGCTTCAGGCGCGCGGTCCTGACTGGGCTCCATGCCCCGGGCATCCTCCAGTTGCTGTGGCGCCTCGGAGGGAGGGGCGCCGGGCAGCCGGCTCAGCCGGGCCTGTGACGGCAGAAGTTACGCTCAGCAACGGTCAAATCTCAATCACAGCTAATGGCAGAGCTAGCTTGCTGAGGACGGATCATGTTGAAGCGAGCAGTAGTAGCTGAGAGAACCAGCATGCCGACATGCAAGTGTTCCGACCGTCGCCTTGGGCAACCGAAAAGGCTTGCCTGTCCTCGCGCCAAGTTGACTTCCAGTGACTCCTGGCCGAAGCCTAGACCGGCCTGGTTGCCCTGTTGGCTCTGTTTGCCGGCTGGGCGCGCGCCGACGCGCGCGAGAGCCTCTTCATCTGAGCTCGAGTCGGAGCCATTCAGTTCCCCCTTCACGCGCTGCGCTGTGCGCCTCATCCTCTCGCTGCTGACGCGCTACACTACGAAGACTTCGAAACTCGAACCTCCGGCATGCACACCAGATTCGAAGCGCCCAACTACTGATCGGCTTGCTAGCTCCACGCGGCTGCCGAACAGCACCTCTCCTCTCTCCTTTAAATACGTGAAGATGTGCATGTTTTTCGATTGAAGGCTGTTTGTCAGGAGAGCATTCTGAAAACAAATCCCATGGTCCATCACCGAGAGCACAAGCAAACAAAGAACGGACAAGCAGAGCCCAGCAGCCACAGGTCACGCACTCACGTGTCAGCAGACCTTGCCGCGGTACTTGGCCTTGGCAGCCGCCTCCTCCCGGACCTCGTACACAGTCTCGTGCAGCCGGGCCAGGCCGGCCTCGATCTCCGGATCTATGGGCTCGACTTGCGCGTCAGGATCAAAGGGGGTCGCCTTCTCCATAGTGACCAGCCGCCGGCTGTAGCGCCGCGTGAGCACCTGCGTGCCGCGGCTGGCAGACTCGGGAGGAGAACAGGAACAGAAGCGGTATTCAAGGGGCCGTTTTGCAGTCTGCAGCTGTTGAATACAGCACGGCGCAGCCCGAGTTTATGGCGGAGGAGTTCCTGTACTGCTGTGCGAGAGGCAGAAGCGCGGGCGGGCAGCACTCGATCTGAAATGCACTCTGAAAGCTTGGCATGGTGGCCTGCCTTCAGTCAGCAGCAGAAGCAGAAGGTGAGACTGCATTACCCCTGACCAGGGCAGCTTAGCCACTTCATGACTGCCCTCTTTCCATCGGTTGTACTTCAACCCGCGACAACGCGACACCCTCTCGCATCTCTGAAGCCCATGAATCGGCCGTAGAGGGGCGGGGGTCGCGCCTGTTCGCAGTTGGACACCAGCTGCAGGGCCGGGTGCTGCGGCACGTCGCCGCCCTCACAGCTGCCGGGGGCAGCAGGCAGGAAGTAAACCAGGCGGCCGCCGGCCACCAGGTGTTCGGCGGCAAAGGCCAGCAGGTCCGTCAGGCACTCTGACAGGCTGTAGCCTGTGGTCGGCGGGAAAAACTCCTCGCTGACCGGCTTCCCGGCGGCTTCCTGCGGCAGGCGGGGCAGGCAGCGCGCTCAGACACAGGAGGAGGAGGCAATGTATGAGATGAAGAGGGGCCGGCTGCGGCCTGTGGCAGCCGAGCCGGGCTGCTGGCGGCTGGGTGGGGCTTCGCGGACACAGGCTGGCTCGGCCACTGGAAGGCCGTGCCGCCATCTAATTCTAGGCCAGCCTTTACTGATTGACCGCGTCTATGTTACCGTTACGTAATCGTTACGCTACCGTTATGTTACCCTTACTCCTACTTCTACTGTTTCTTCTACTGTTTAATGGTACTGTTTACTGTTACTGTTACCGTTACGTTACGTTACGTTACGTTACGTTACTATCACCGTCACGGATTTCCGAGCGCTCAGGGGACCCGCACCGCCGCCGCGCGCCGCTGGCTCGGCTCGCTCAGCTCGCCAGTCTCGGAGAAGCAGTAGGAGCGGCGGCCGCCGGCCCTGACGCCGTACGGCGGGTCGCACACGACCGCGTCCAGCCAGCCGTCCAGCTGCCGCCGAAACGCCGGCACGTGCGCGTCCGCCCGCAGCAGCCCCGCCGGCGGCTCCAGGCCGTACTGGGCGAAATTGGTCCAGTTGTCTCGCACCTGCACGGGGCGCGCACGCAGGCTCCTGGCGCATTACATAAGCTCACATGTGTGTTGTCACGCACGACAGCCTCTTCCTGTTTCTCTGGCATGTGTGTTAGGCGCGACCTGGGGCTGCACACAGGGCACTGCGCAGCTCAGCTGCTGTGGGAGGGTATTCACGCAGGGCTCCGGCGCTGGCGGCGCTGGCCGCGCCAGGATCGGGCTGCATCAAGCCGTGCGACACACAGCCGGCCATTGCTGCCGCAGCCTGCCAGCCGGACTTCCGCTGCAGAGCGCCCCTGCTGCTGCTGCCTTCAGCAGTCGAGCCATGCTGCGTCGAGCCGTCTCATTCCTCCTCCAAAACGGCATGGCCGTTTCATACTCGGACGCCATTTGCTGGGCGGCGGGGGGAGTTGCTGGGAGGCAGCGGGCGGCGGACGCGCCTGCCCGTCCTTGCCCCGCTTGCCGTCGCGCACCACGCGGATGTCGATGTCCGCACCCAGGCAGCGCGCGCCCAGGTGGGAAGCCGCCACCAGGATGCTGCCGGTGCCGACAAAGGGGTCGTATACCAGGTGGCCACGCCGCACCTGCCACGTCAAGGGCGGAGACATTAGCCGGGATTGAAAATCTGATAAAAGTTTCTTTGTAGCCATTATGACAATTATATTATGACAATCATTACCAAACAACAATACCAAGGAGGGGATTGGGCGGCAATTGCTGTCCGTGATCGCTTGCAGCAGCTGGCAAGCAGTGCAAGAGGCCACAGACCCACGCCCGCATGAGGAGGTGCTGCTCTGCGCCCAGCTGCGGCGGGCGCCTGTTCTCAGCAAAGCCAACCGCTGGCCCAGCTGGATCTCCCATGCAGCGCCAGAGCAGCCGCTAAGAGACTCCCAGAGGGAGAGCATCTGCACCCGCGCCATGCTGCAGATGATGAATGCCATTTCGGTGTCCATGGAGGTCGGCCCGATGTAGGCGCGCTGCGGCAGGCCGAACCGAGATATGACCGTCCGGTCGCTGGCCGCCACCTGGCGGGCAAAGTACCACCGCACGGGCGTCTGCAGGCGGCAAAATCTTTCAAGTTCAGGCGGCAAAACCTTTCAAGTTCAGACAGTAAGAACCCCACAGGGCCAGGAACCCCGCGTGGCACGTGCCAGTTGCTCCCAAGGCGACAGCCTTTCCACATGGTCCCATCGCTCCGACTGAGCGACCACAGACTGGGGCGTGACAGGGAAGGTGGCTGGCGCTGCTGGCAGCAGGATGGCCAGGCTGGCCGGCGAGCAGCATACAGCGTGGTCAGCCGCCGCAGGATCACATGAGCGCCCCGTCCCTGGCAGCTGCCGCCGCCAGATGCTGGCTGGGCCAGTGGAATGAGTAGGTGTTGTTGGAGGTGGGCAGGAGGGGCTCACGCAGCCCTCGGGCAGGCCGTTCTGCACCTTGTCCTCCGTTATGATGAGTCGAAAGGTGACGTCGGCATCGTGCAGAGAGATGGGCCCCTGCGCACAGCACCGGCCGGGCTGAGGCAGCATAGCAGCCGTCATGTTCGGGCGTTGCGAGCTCGCGTCAGGCACATGCTGCGCTGCTCTGACCTGCACTTGGCTACTCAGCTTGCAGCAGCTTGTGCCAAGTATTCTGCCTTCCTAAACTCGAGACAGCCTTGCCATGCGTTGCGTCACTGTGCTCATCTCGCAGAGGCAGCTCTTAAAGTAGGATGCTCTTCAGCCCATGCCATGCTTCCAGGGGAAAGCATGCCAGTAGGGTCCGGTGGCTCGCCTTGAATTGCATGAAAGCCAGTCGATTGATGAGCGCCACCTGCTCCTGCAGCTGCATGGTGCGCCCCCAGGAGTCGACCACGATCTTCCACGAGTGGCTGCCGTCGCACCAGCTGCCGCGGACGTCGCCCGGCACGCTGGCCAGACAGGACGCGAGCTCCTCGAATGAGGCGCCCTCGCCCCAGACCTCATAAAAGCCCTGCCGCCAGGCACGCACAGGCTCTGTTGGAGGGGCACGAGCCAAGCTCGCATGCATGCCCAGTTTGCATGCAAGAGGTGGCAGTTAAGAAAGAAGATGTTGTGCTTGAGATAGACACGTGCTCGCTGATGCAAGCTCAGGCCTGCGTGTGGCTTCAGCAAGGCATTGTGGGAATCCCTGGTGCTGAAGTCCACTCTTGTGTGACAGGGCAATGCGAGGTGGCAGGAAGGAGGCAGGAACACGCCTTGACCAGCATGCTGCGTGCGGCCACCTGCTCCGCGGTCGCGTCGCTTGGGAGGCGCACATACCAGAAGGGCGAGAAGAAGCTGCCCCCCGCTGGCGGCCGCCAAGAGATGTCCGTTGCGCCATATGCGGACGCGAGGGCCTCCACTTCTGCTTGCCTGCGCGGCAGCGTTGGAAAAGCTAGGGGTGAGGAGTACTCCAGACATGTAAGTCTTTCGTTGGCGTCTGAGTCAATGCAGACGCACCGGAATGACAGGTGGCGGTGCAGAAAGTAGCACAGGTACTCGCGGCCAGGCTTCAGCTCGCCGGGCGCGGCGCCGTTGCCGGCGGCGGCCTGCATTGCATCCAACCCCGGAACGGGGCGCTCTGAAGCTCTGCAGCAGCTCTTAATTCGTCCCCTCCTCAATTATCGTGGGGATTCAGATCACCACTGGCCTGCTGCTTGTGCTGAGCAGTATGACGGCGAAGGTAAGTCAACAATGAGTTTCTGATGGCAAAGGACTCTCGACAAAACTGCCAGGCAACACTGAGGCCAGCACGGTTGCGACAATGGTCGCAATATGCAAGATTGCTCACGTGTTTCTCAAGACGGCAAGCTACTTGCGAGGACGAGGGGTGACTCAGGTTTTAAACTCTCGAACGAGCTATTCGCAGCACAAGCAAAGGTGGACGAACGACACAATACAAGCTCACTGTGACCACGGTTGTTACTGATACGCCGTCGGCCAGGTAGTCCTGAGATTCGGCCCAGTCCGCGCGCATCACCGCCATCACCGCGCAAGCGAGCTCGCCTGAGCCATGGAGGAGGCTCCGCCAGACCTGAAGCCGGACAAGCAGGACCAGGGCTTCGCCAACTGGTTCAAGTCGCTCAAGCAGGCGCGCAGCATGCCCCCATCGAAAATTCGCGCGCAACCAATCGCTGGCCTTGTCCACGCTGACTTCCCACGATTTGCGTTCCTCAGGAGCCCAACCTCGTCCGCTTCTTCGACCGCAAGGAATGCTTCTCTGTGCACGGCGAGAACGCGCTGTACATCGCCAAGACATTCTACAAGACGCTCGCGGTCGTGCGCTACATCGGCGGCAAAGCGGGCGGCCTGCCCGGTGCGCCGCCGGCCATTTCTTGTTACTCATGAGCTTGGGAATACTGCTGGCCCGCGCGAGCCTGACATCATGCTGCTCTGCATGGCAGGTGTGACGCTGAACCGCAGCCTGTACAGCACCGTGCTCCGGGCGCTGCTGCTGGAGGGCGGCGAGCACAGCGTGCAGCTGTATGAGGGCAGCGGGGCCCACTGGACGAAAGCCAAGTGCGCCTGCCCACCCTCCCTCGCATAGCGCAAAGCCTCCTGTGCCGTTGCACGTGTGCGATTTTCCCTGCCGCCGTTCTAGCTCGCCAGCAAGACAACCTGCCTGTCACGCCGAACTCCCTCGCAGCACCCTGCACAGTCAGCCCAGGCAGCCGCCGTGCGCCTGCAGGGAGGCCAGCCCCGGCAAGCTGGCGGCGTTTGAGGACGAGCTCTTCCGGGCCGGCGAGATGAGCGAGGCGCCCATCGTGATGGCGGTCACAGCCGCCACCCAGGAGGGCGTGCGCACGCTCGGTGCCGCCTTCTGCGACGCCTCTGGTCACCGCCTCGGCGCCTGCGAGTTTGCCGACGACGAGCACTTTTGCATGCTGGAGACCGTCATCTGCCAGCTGGGCGCTCGGGAGGTCGTGCTGCCGCAGGCATGCGCCCTGCTTCTTCTCTACCAGGAGCTGCCTGCAGGAGCGCGCCGGAGCGCCTGGCAGACCGAGAAACTGCAACTTGCGTCTGTGAGCCTGTACACTGCAACCTGTCCAGCGCTAGCAGGACCCTGTGCCGGCTCCTGTGGCCAGCTCGCTGCAGCAGCTCAGGCGCTCCTTGGTGACAGGACACCCAGGAGCAGGCGCTTGCATGCATGCTCACGGCTGCTGGCTGCCGCCGTTGCAGGCATCGGAGGCGGCGGGCGGCACGGAGATGGCTCGGTTGAAGGATGTCGTCTCCCGCTGCTCCGCACTCGCCTCGGAAAAGCCGCGCTCGATGTTTAGGTTCGTCCCCCGCCCCCCCCCCCCCCCCCCCCCCCCCCCGCCCCCCCCCACCCCCCCCCCCCCCCACCCC
>BHFV01000937.1:0-11435 GCA_003568905.1 Trebouxiophyceae sp. KSI-1
CCGCGCGGCAGGCGCCGGCGCCAGCGAGCGTGCGCTGTGCGCCCGCTCCGGCTCGGCCGCGGGCTCGCGGGCGGCGGCCGCCGCCTCAGGCTCGGCCGCGCCTGCCGCCCGCTCCGCCTCCACCGGCAGCTGCGGCACCAGCAGCACTCGCGGGCTGCTCCGCCCGGGCTGCCCGCCGTCGGGGGCAGCCTGCGTCGGCTCTCGCCCGGCCGCCGCCGCGTCCGGCACAGGCGCCGACGGGCCCTGCTGCGGCGGCTGCAGGCCAGCCGCCTGCTGCCGCTGCTCGTCAGCGCCGGCGTCCGCGCTCGCGGGCGGCTGCGCGAGGCTGCCAGCCGGCTCGCGGCCGGGCGGCTCCAGTTGCTGGCCGCGGCCGGGCGGGGACGGCTGCAGGCGGCGACGCAGCAGGTCAGAGGGCGGAGGGCTGGGCGCGTCGCTGCATCTCACGGCGCAGCGCAGCCTGGGAGCGCGCGGGCGGGCTAGCCACCTGTGCTTCGACCTCTGCAGCCGCCTCCTGCTGCGCGGCCGCCTGCTCCGGGGCGACCGCGGCCGGCTCCACCCGCTGCACCAGCCTGCGGCAGACCGCGACCGCGCCCCTCAGGGCGCCCCGCCCGGCGGGACTGCGGGTGCCGACCGAGGCGGGGCGGGCGGCGCGCCGCCACAGCTGCCGGTCCTGGCTGTCCACGCGCGCCTGCGCCTCCCCCAGCGCGCGCGCGAGCCCCTGCACACGCGCCTCCGCCGCCGCCCGCGCCCCCTCCGCCGCGGCGCCGCGCTCCTCCGCGGCCGCGAGCTCGCGCCCGAGCTTCTCCGCCTGCGAGCGGGCCGCGGCCGTGACCACCGGGTGGGCGGCCGCCTGCGCCGCGCGCTGCGACGGGGGGGCCGGTGCACCGTCTTCTTCCAGGCGGCCGCGTCCGCCTGCACGGTCGCCAGCTGCGCCTCCAGCTGGCGGCGCCCGGTGGCCGCCTGCGCCGCCTGCGAGGAGGTCGCCTGCAGCGTGCCGCGCAGCTCCGCCGCCTCCGCGGCCGCCGCGGCCGCGCGCGCCTCCGCCCTGCGCGGCGAGCGGCCCGGGCGTGGGACGGCAGCGGCGGCTGCGGCCAGCGCGCTGCCGGCGGCCTGGGGCCGCACCTCGGCCGGGAGGCGCGCAGCCGCACGGACTCGGACTCCAGCCGCATCAGCCGCAGCGCAGCCGGCTCCCTCTCCCCGGGCCCTGCGCGCAGCCGCCAGCGCGGGTGAGCGCGCGCACGGCCAGCGCGGCACAGCCCAGGCCTGGGCCCGCGGCCGGGCGGCGCTCGCCTCGGCGGCCGCGGCGCGCGCCCGCCTGCGTCCGGGTGGCCGGCGGCGGGGCGCGCGTCGCCACCGCGTCCGCGTGCGCGCGGCTCATCTCGAAGGCCAGCCCCTCCTCCGCCCAGGAGCGCCATTCCCGGCCGCTGCCGCCGCTGCCCGCCTCTGCACACGTGCGCCCCGGCGCCAGGCGTCGCCCCGTGCTCCAGAGCGCGGCCAGACAGCAGGAACGGTGCCCCGAGGGCAACACAGCAGCAGCCGGTCGCGTCGCGCACCGGAGGGCGCGCTCCCGCCCTGCCCCAGCAGCTGCTCCGCCTCGGGCGGCTGCGAGCGCCCGGCCGAGAGCGCCGCCTCCAGCCGGCGCGAGTGTCGGCGCTCCAGCAGCAGCTGCTGCCGCGCCTCCGCCAGCTCCCCGGCCAGCGCCGCGGGCGGCGGCGCCTCCTGCGGGCGGCCGCCTCCCGCGCTGAGCGCCTGCTCACAGGGCGGAGGGCAGCAGCGCAGGGGGGGGCGCCCGGCGGAGCAGGCGCCACCTGTGCCAGCTCGCCGGGCTCTGCCAGGCTGCCGTCCGGCCCCACCAGCCAGCTGCCCTGCCACGACTCGTCGGCGGCCTCGAGGGCGCCAGCCTGGGAGCTGCGGCGCTGCCGGCCGCTGCCTGCAGGTGGCGGGCGCCGCCGTCGGCATCCCTCCCGCAGGCAGGGCGCCGCGCGCGGGCGGTCGGCGGCCGGCGGGCGCACCCGCCCCGTCCTCCGAGCCGTCCGAGAACAGCGCGGCGCTCCAGCTGCGGGCGTCCGGCTGGCCACTCCCCAGCGCGCCCGCCGCCGCCGCCGCTGCTGCAGGGGGGCCGCCGCCGTCGGCGGAACCGTCGTCCGACTCGGGCTCCGGCCCGCGCACGCCTGCGGGCAGCCCAGGGTGCCGGCTCGCCCCCGCGCAGTAGGCAGTGGCCCTCGGCAGCCGGCGGGAGAGGCACCGCTGCGCAGCGGCTCGTCCGCCGCGGCAAAGGCCGCCTCTGCGGCGGACACGCGGCCGCGCAGCTCTTCGATCTCCTCCGCAGCCTGCCGGCCGGGGCCGCACCACCCCGTCAGGCGCGCGGCGGGAGGAGGCAGGCCTGCGCCTGGGCGGCCAGCAGCGCCTGCACTTGCGCCTCCTTGTCCTGGCGCCGACAGCAGGGTGTGCGGGGTGAGCGCGGGCGTGCCTCGTGGGCGAGCGCGGGCCCACGAGGCGCCGGGCGGGGAAGGAGCAGGGCCGCCGGGCGCGCCTGCAGCTCGGCGGCAGCCAGCTCCTGCGCGAGCGCGTGCGCGGCCGCCGTGTCCGCCGCCGCCTGCCGCTCCGCCTGCAGCTCGTCAGCGAGCTCCGCCTGCAGCGTCGACAGCTCGGCCGCCAGCCCCGCCTCCCGCAGCTGCGCCGCCACCTCGCTCGCCTGCCGCCGCAGCTGCTCGCTCTCGAGCTGCGCGCGCGCGCCCGCCAGGCTGGCAGCCGCTGCCGCCGCCGCCGCCTCAGCTGCGTCGTTGGCGCTGTCGAATGTCGGCTCCGGCACTGCCACTGCGGCCGGCTGCGCCTTGTCGGGGCCTTCGGCGCCGACGCCCTGCTGCGACGGCGCGCTGCCGGCCGCAGGCAGCCCGCTCGCGCCCGCCGGTTCGGCCTGGAGTCCAGCGAGCCGGGCCGACTCCTCCAGCCGATCGCAGCCCGGCAGATCCGCTGCCGTGGTTTCGGCGGCGGCGCTGCCGTCCGCACTTTGGCTGCGTTCGCTGCCCAAGCCGGCGTGCTGCGGCGCCGGCTCGGAGGCTGGCGCCTGTCGGCTGCCGCTGCCGTGTTCGGAAGGCGCGCCGCTGCCTGCCGGCCGATGCGAAGCTGCATCGCTGCCTCCGGCGTCTGCTGCCAGCGCCGCAGCGGGCGCCGGCTCGTCCGCTCGGCCCCTGCATGCGAGCGTCCAGGTGGTCGGCAGGAGGCGCGGGCAAGGCGGCAGGAGGCCCCAGGCGGGCGTGGCACAGCAGGGACGCGCACCCGCCCTCTGCCTCAGCCTCGCGCACCCCCGAGTCCGGCGGCGCTGCTGCAGTCGCGTGGGCATCTTCGCCCGCCACCGGCTCGGCCGCTGTCAGAGGGCTGCCCGTCTCCTCGGCAGGGCTGGCTGCCGCGGCCTGCGCGCCCTCCGCGGACGCCTCCAGCCACGACTGCACGCCCGGTCGCTCTGCCGGCTGCAGGTGCGGCTGCGGAGCGGAGGTGGGGCGTGCGGCCGCCCGGAAGCTGCGGGACGGCTGCCGGCTGGGCCATCGAGCGACAGAGACGACAAATTCGGGCCGCAGGGCTGTCAGCTCTGCGGTGGAGGGCGGCGACAGCAGCGGCGGCGGCGCCTGCGCCCGTCACAGGTGCTCAGCCGCGGCGTGCGTGACAGCTTTTTTGGCCTGCAGTGCACACACCGAGTCCCTGCCCGCACGGGGATCCGGGCCTGCAAGCGTGCCTACCTCCGCGCTGGGCCGGTAGCTGCGGAAGCCGTCCTCCCACGGCACGTCGCCGCTGGAGGGGGCTGCGCCACTCGGGGCCAGCGCAGGCTCGCCGGCCGCAGCTGGCCGGTCCCTGTCAGCCGTCTCGGCCTCTGGGGCCGGCTCCTGCTGCAACAGCTCCCAGCTGCCGCTGCTGCCGCCGGCAGAGGCGGGCGGCGAGGCCCCCCCCGCCGCGGCGGCCGGGCCGGCCGCAAAGAGCTCAGCGAGCAAAGAGTCCTCTTCATCTGCCGTCAGTCGGGCGCCCCCCACTGCCCCAGGCGCCGCCAGCAGCTCTGGCAGCAGCAGCTGCTCCGGCACGGCCGCCGAGTGGCGCTCGGCCGCCGCCTGCATCACGCCCAGCGTGTGCTGCGAGACCTCCTGCAACTGCAGGCGCAGCGCGAGCGCCGTCTCGGCCTCGTCCAGCAGCCGCTGGCTCAGCTCCGTCACTGCGGTCATGCTGGCTGGCGTCAGCCGGCTGCCCCGGCAGAGAGTGCGTGAGCCTGGCCGGCAGGGAGAGCGGCTGACCCGGGCTGAGCGCGGGCTCGCCCGGCTCAAGGCGGGCCACCTCCAGAGCGCGCACCAGCAGGCTCACGATCTCCTGCGGGCCTCGTGGCGCCTGGGGCAACAGTGGCAGCCCATTCAGCTCTCCAGGGGGCTTGATGGCATGCTGCCGCAGGTGCAAGAGGCACACCGGCTGCTGGCTGAGCTGCAGCAGCTCCTCAGCGGCCAACGCACTGACAACGCCTCCGCCGGACTGGCTCTGCAGGACGCAGTGGGACGTGAGGTGCCTGAGTCCGCGAGCGCGCCAAGCAGCAAGCTTGATCGCTATCAAGGTCTGGGGCAGGCCGGCACCGTCAGGAGCTCGTGCAGCAGCTGTTGTTGCAACAAGAGCGCACGGGCCTCGGCATCCTGCGCCAACTCCTGCAAACCAAGCACATCCGTGAGCCACCTAGCCGTCCAGCTGGACGGCTGTCCCAAGGGAGGGCTTGCCTCGACGCTGGCCAGCGCATCCCGCAGGCTTTCCGCCGTAGGTATCTCCTCCACCTCTTCCTCGCCCTGCGCACGCAGCCCTGGTCCGCGTGAACCGCGGTCGATGGCCACATGCCACATGTGCGACCTGCTCGAACTGCTGAAGAGATTTCTGATATCAAAAGGTCGTGTAACTAGTTCTGGCGCCCATCCGATGCGCACTGCCCACGAACAAGCTTCAAATGGCTGTGGTAAGCGCAGGCGCGGCCGTTTGAGCGGGCGATGGCCCACCGACATGCCGGTCGTCTCGTTTCACGCGCTGCACGGGCGAGCTCGAGTGCGCGTAATGAGCACTGAATGCTCAGTGCTGCTGCCGACGTCGCTTTATTGGAGCAGTATTCCACAGTGAACGCCTGTTTTGTGTAACTATTTACGGCACCCCCCTCACCCGAAAGTGGGGGTTTCGGAGCGCCGGCCGCAAGCCCCGGTCATTGCCCTAGGCACGCGCCGCGCGCGGCCCCGGACCGCAATCGAGCACACAGCAAGGATAGCACGCCGCCGCGGAACATGGAAGCGCTCTGTGAAGCGATGGGCACCTGGATCGCTTTGATCTCGATCGCAGAGAAATTCGATGGACGATCGGTTGTTCCCGTGAGGAGCCGTGAATGCGGGCCCCTTCTACAAGACTTAGCAATATCCCCACGGCCAACTCCTTTCTCCAAAACGAACGAGCGGGCAGTCAAACGGCCCGCAGATGCTGGCGCGCAGTGCTTAAACAACAGGAACCGGCTGCCGCGATACGGCATGGTGCTGCTCATTGCACGCTGTTATCCTCTCATGAAGCGCAGGTAATCTGCCGATCTGCTTGCAGGCACCTCCAGCCCAGGGAGGTGCCTTTCCGCCCAACTCTACCTTGCTCGTGAGCGCAGGAAAATGCCACGCTCGACTCTTCGATCGAAAGGAGGCTTGAGCTCGGCCTTATAGGGAGTGATACTTGCGATCTCCACCCTACGGCGGCCTGCAATAATTTACCGCTACTGCGGCCCACCTTCTCTGCATTCAGCCTTCCTTCCACACACGCCTCCACTGGCCTCTCTAGTAGAGAGGCCCCAACCTTAATGGAAAGGGGGGTGCCGTCGTACTAGTTTTTGCGCAGTTACAAAAATTCTCCTCCACCGCAGGTTTCGGCTCAGGGCAGCACACGCAGATTGATGCGCTCGTCGCGCACAAAGCAGTGGTTGCAGTTGCGCAGCGCGTGCCACGCCTCCTCCGCGCTGGCCAGCCGGATGACCGCCGCCTGCTTGTCCTCCTGCCCCGGCTGGTCGCCCCAACTCTGCGGGCCCCAGAGGTGCGCGCTCAGCAGGCGGCCGAGCGGGCACGGCTGCTGGGGAGGTATCGGCGGGCGGCAGGAGGCGGCACCTCAAACAGGTTGACGGCGATGGGCATGAGCTGGAAGCGGTTGAAGGCGTGCATGATGTCGATGAGCGAGACCTTGCGGTCGAGGCCGGTGATCAGCAGGTAGCGGCCGCGGCTGTACCCGACCCACCGCGTCTCCAGCGCGCGCACCACCTCGTCCCGGCTCACGGCCGTCACGCGCACGCGTCGCTGGCCCTGGGCGCACGCCGCGGAACCGGCCTCAGACCGGGCTGCAGTGCCGAGGCCCTGCCCCAGCGACTGGCAGGCGGCCGGGCCGGGAGGCCGCACCAGCAGGCGGCCGTCGCAGGCGAGCGCGGCCTGCTGCCTCGACTGGTGCCCGAAGCTGACCCAGAAGTCCACCACGCGCAAGTTGCTGTCAAAGGAGGGCCTGCGGAGCGGGGGTAGTCAGGCGGACTGCAGGCCAGGCTGGCCGGCGCCGGCCCGGCGGAGGCTTGCTGCGCACCGGATGTCCTCCACGGTCAGTCCCAGCGGCGGCAGGAAGTGCAGGATGTCTTCCCTCAGCGCCGTGCGCGGGGCGTTCGAGATGGCCACGCTCCATGAGCCAGATGGTGGGGCATACGTGTACATGCGCTTTCGCTTCGCAACCACGGCTGCAGCACCGCGACGTGACAGTCTGAGGTGTCGGCCTTCAGCCGCCAGAGAATTGATGGCTGGGTGAGTGGGAGACTCACTTGGGTCATCGGCCTGCGACTGCGGGTGGCCCCCCTCGCCCTCCTCCGCCTCAGAGCCGGCACTGAAAGAACGCCTCGGCGCGGCGCCGCTGCTTTGGGCGGCGCTCGACGCCAGCCGGCGCAGCAATTCCGCCTGCGCGTGCAGGGACAGCAGGTTGAGCTGCATATAACGTGCAGGACCGCCTGCCGGCGCCTGCAGCCGCTGAAAGAACGAGGGCGCATCACTAGCGGCAGCTGTGGCACACCTGCACGTCATGCAGTGCGCTCTGTGACTGGGAAAGCAGCGAGCCGCCAAGCCGGCGCAGCATCACGCTTGTTTCAGGCGGCTTTCCGTTTTCGGGAGGGCAGTGCGCGACGTTGCCACTGTGTCGACACAAGAGCGTGTATCAGGTAGCGTTCCTTTTGACAGGCCGCGAGACGCGGAAAGAAACGAAGAGGGAGGTTTCGGGGCCTGTGAGCTGTGCGCTCAGCCTCGAGCACTCCCGCAATCCCCCTCTTTTTCCGCCAAAGCTTGTCGTCATCCCTACTCTGCCGCGCAGCCCACGGACCTGATATCAAGTTCACACGCCGGTGGGCATCGCATCATTTACTGTCCAGCTGGAAATCGCCAGGCGCAGACGGCATGCGGGGCCTGCCCGAGACTGACGCCGGTCAAGTCGCTGAGCTGCGGGCGGCGTACGAGGACGCGCAGCGGCGGGGGTCGCCGGACACCACCCAGGCCTGCGTCAGGTGGACCGACCCTGCTTTCCCAGAGGAGTGTCCCAGCCGAGGCAGCCTGCTGCTGCAGCCTTCAGCCCAGCCGGCGCCTGCAGGCTGGTCTGGGGCCTGGTGCACTCGCCACGGGGGGAAGACGCGCGGCAGGGCTCGCAGCTGGCCCACGTGCTGCTCGAGACCGGCCAGGCGGACGCCGAGGACCGGCGTGCGCTGACCTACTTCCTCGCGGTCGCCGACTTCCAGCTGGGCAGGTACACGGCCGCGCGCCGCCGCCTGCAGGAGCTGCTCAAGGTCCGCCGCCCGCTGCGGCCCCGCCTGCCTGCCCCCACCTCAGCGGCAGAGCGGCTGACCGCGGGCGGCCCGCTGGCAGGCGGCGCCCAACCAGCAGCAGGCGCAGAACCTGCTGGAGCTGGTCGAGGAGCGGCTGGTGCGGGAGGGCGTGATCGGGATCGGCGCCCTGACGGCGCTGGCGGCCGTCGGCGGCATCGCGGCTGCGCTGCTCGCGCGGCGGTGACGGCGCGGCGACCGTCCGCAGCAGCCGGGCAAGGGGCTTGGAGCAGGGCTGGTCTGCTTGTGAGTGGTATTGCAGAAAGGAGCTTGCTTTGTTGCAGGGCAGCGTCGTGCCGCTGACCTGCCAGTCAGTCTCGGCAAACAGAACGCACGCGTTCCGCTCACGTCGTTTGCCTCGCGAGGCAAGCGCCGAGGCGAACGCAGGCGGCGGCGAGCGAGGCAAAGAGGCGCATCGGAACAAGCAGGACTCGGCAGCAGCCCCGGGGGTAGGGTACACGGGCGGCGGCCGGTGCAGGCTGCCGCCCCCAAAACGCATGGCGGGGCGCAATCGTGTGCAGTTCTGAGCGGGGACTGGGAGGGGGCGCCAAGGCGGCGGACGTGCCATGCGCCCGGGCGCCGGCGCGGCATGCGGCCCGGCGGGGGATGGCGGCCGCTGGTCGGGGCGCGCGGTCGCCGGGCGGGCGGGGGCCTGGGCCGGCGGGCCGCCCACTCCAGGGGGGAGCGAGTGGCCGGCGGGCGGGCCTCGCTGCCCGGGGCCGGCGCGCGATCGGGGGGAGGAAAAGCAGAAAGCGGTGTTGTCACGTCTCGACGCCGACAGCCTGCGGCCCCCCGAGCGGCGGCACCGGGCCTTCGCCGCCGCCGCAGCGCAGCTCGTGGGCCGGCCTGGCGGGCGCGCCCGGCCCGGGCGGCGCCTCGCAGCCGCGCTTGCGGCCGCGGCAGCGCCCCGGCTCGGGCGGCCGCAGCGCCGCGGCCAGCTGCGCCAGGCGGTCGGCGCCCACGCTCGCGCGCCAGCCCAGCGCCTGCAGCAGCGCCAGCTCCAGCCGGTTGAGCTCGCGCGTGCTGACGCCGCCGACCTGCAGGGCAGCCGAGGGGGAGGGGGGGGGCGCGTCGGCCGGGCCAGCCCGTGCGTGCCGCCTGCCGCCGCCGCGCGTGGGGGGGCGGGAGCAGGCGCAGACCTTGGCCCAGCGCGCGTTGGACAGGTACCGGTCGTCGCTCAGCTTGGCCGCGACCAGCGCGCCCGCCAGCGCCAGGCCCGCCGGACCGCAGCCGACCACGCACACGTCCGCCGCGCGCTCGCCGGGCACAAGGGGCGGCAGCACGTCGGCGATCAGCGGCTGCTGCGCGTCATCCTTGCCGGCCTGCATGGGCACATTCATGCCTTCCTGCGACTGGTCTGGAGGCTTCTGGCTGGCCAACAGGCTGATTTCGGAGCAAATTTAATCGCCAATCCAGCAAGAGCCAGTGCATGTCCCACTCCGCTGCCAACAGCTCAAGCGAGCGGGCACATTTCGTTGTGATGTTCTTGTTGTATGGAGCTCCAGAGGAAGTGGGTTGGTCGCTGATATCTCAGCAGGCACGGACCTGGCGCTCCACCAGCTCCGTTTCGAAATGCCCCTGGCGCACGAGCTGGTTGTGCTCTGCCAGCTCGTCCGCTTGCTGTTGCGTCTCTGCCGCCGTCCGCCGCTCCAGCGTCGTCGCGCGCGCGACGAATGGCGAGGGCCGACGGCTCGATTGTGCCGCTCTAATTGCACCGCAGGGCCGGCATTGCGGCAGCGTCTGCGTAGCGGCGGCAGCCGAAGGCATGTGCCGCGGCTGCTGCATGTCCCCAATCCTCGGCGCGAAAGTCTGCAAGCGGCTCAAATGCCGAGCATGACAAGCAGACGAGGCTTTCCAAAGCCTGTCGCTATCGCTGCGCAGGGCGCGGGCGCGATGCGTGCTCGGGTCGGTTCTTGCAGTGCGACAGAAAGCAGGCGAGAGGATCAATGGTTCAGTGATTTTGTTGTCGCAAAGTCCGGTGCTGATCGGGTGTGACGGTGGAAGAAGAAAGTGTACGCTCGACCTCATCGAAAACCATTGCGATTCGACTCTGAGGCCTGAGCTCCTGAGCGCCATTCGTGCGCCGAGCTGGGCCGCGAGCGCCTCCTCTCTGCTCACTGAATCCTGCAGAAGCCGGCTCTGATTCTCCAACCGGCTCAGCCTGAGTTTTGTCAGCAGCGAACCGTCCACACTGCTGCTCTCATCTTTCGTCCAACTTGCGGTGGACTCGATCGGTTCAAGGGGCAAAGAAGATGGTGTCAAAGGAGAACGCGATCACCATGGCGGCAGGCTCATTCGTCGCAGGAGTCATAACAGGCGCGCCTTTCGTCCCAGTCTCGCTCACCTCACACCAGTTGTTAGTTCTGCATGCCGGTTGAACCCTTTGCTTCTGCCGTTCAGGCTGGCTGGCCCACCGGTACGCCAAGCGCGCCATTCGCAGGCTATACTACCGGTATGGCAAGGACACCTGAGTAGACGGGAGCAGAAGGGGCGGTCGCTCGCCTGTGTACATTGAATTCCGTGCTTCCTTGCTCGTGGTGCTGCTGGTTGTGTTGTTGCTCCCTTGGCTTGTTTCAAGCATGATGTACGACACGTCTGACAATTCCCGACGATGACCGGACAAACAGCAATTCAGAACGCTCCAGTGAGCAGAGTTCCAGTCACTGTTTGCAAGCAAAGGTCTGAACGCATTTGCAGCGCTCAGGGCGAGGGCGTGGGGCTGCATAAGTCCACCAGCGAGCCGCCCGTGTCCAGGTCAATGACCGACCCAGACCCTGCAGGCAGGCAGCTGCAGCTCACACACCTGCAGCAGCCGCACGCGCTTCCCAAGCAGCTTTGAGGCCCTTTCAAACGGCCCACCTGCAGCGCCCTCAGGCGTCATTGCCTCCCCAAACTGCAGCCGCCGGGCCCCTGGCTTGGCTGCAAAGCGCGCGCCTGCACCCCCATCCTTCAGTCCGTCGACCCGCCATGTGTGGCAGACCGAGCAACTTCTGCACAGGGACACAAGCTGCCCACCGGCAGGAGGCGGCGTCGGCAGAATGGCGACAGAAGAGCCTCCGCTGTCCGGCGGCGCCGGCGTGCCAGGCTGCAGGCCGAGCCCTGGGCGCACCTTTTTGGCAGGCGAGCCCAGGGCAGCCGCCTCGCTGGGGGCCTGCCTGCAAGCACCGCAGCCCCCTTTCTCAGCTCCCGAGCCAAGCTGCCCTGCCGAATTTGAACCGTAGGTTTAGTCGTAGGCGTGACACCCCTTTTCCGTCCACACGGCAGAATATTCATTTTGGCGCACGTATGCTTCTGGCACCGGACGAAGCAAGACTGGGATTGCCAAAAGGAAGCCAGAGGGGGTCCCTCAGGAAGGCAGCAATCTCGTCGAACTGAGCGAATCAGATGACGCACCCTGACGCGCCAACTCCTTGCCGGCGCTTGCCCGGGCTGGGAGCCTGCGCCCCCGGATGGCCCTCGCCGCCGCTGCCTTCGGACTCGGAGTCAGCCCATGGGACTTGTCTCGCCTGCTCCAGGCTGCCGCCAGCACAGGCTTCGCTGCAGGCCTGGTGGCTGCTGCCTG
>BHFV01000938.1:0-10660 GCA_003568905.1 Trebouxiophyceae sp. KSI-1
TCTAAACGGGGGCCAGGCACAGGTGGCGTCAGCCCAGCAGGCAGCAAACTATCTCTGGGGACGCAGCAGCCCGGGCGGGTCAGCGCCCGTGCGCCTCCAGCCGCGGGCGCAGACGGTCCATGATCTCATCAAATGTTGGCCGCTGCCGGTACGCCTCCTGCATGCAGTCCTCGGCCAGCTCCTGCGGCCGGCGGCCCCGCGCCGTCAGCGCGCCGGCCGCAGAGGGCACCGAAGCAGCGAGAAGGCTGGGTGCGGACCGCGAGGTGGAGCGGCGCGTCGGGCGGCAGCTGCAGCCGGCTGTGCTGCCCCGTGATTGTGTGGTCGATGTGCGGGTGGCGCATGCCAGTGAAAACGCGCTCGCCGGTGTACATTTCCACCAGCAGCACACCAAACGCGTACACGTCCGCCTTCTGCAGGAAAAAGGTGGCAGGATTGGGGGCGGTGATGAGCCTATTGCTTTGCGGGGAGGGCTGGCGCAGACGAACAGGCGGGCAGGTCGCACCTTGCAGAGCACCTGCGTGTTGAGCAGCTCGGGCGGCATGTGCGTGGCTGCAGGGCGAGCAAACCAGGGTCAGATAGCGGGGGGAAAAGGTGGCAGCAGGGGCCATGAGCGCAAGAGGGGGCAGGGCGGGACCTGCGCCGTTGCTGATGGTCGCCATCGTGCTCATGACCGCCTCCCGGCTCAGCCAGAAGTCAGAGACCTGCGGTGCAGTACGGAGGTCTCAGCCACACCCTTGCTCCTGGCACTGCGCCTGAGCAGGAAAAGGCTGAGGGCCGCGCCTTGGCGACGAAGCCACGGCGGTCGCGCGGCGTGACGGCGGCGGACGCGAGCAGCACGTTGCTGGCGGTGAGGTCGCCGTGCAGGATGTTGTGGCGGTGCAGGTAGCGCATGGCGCTCGCGATCTCGTACGCCGTCGCCTCAATCGCCTCGATGTCCGGCTGCCGCGGCTCGCCCACCGCGAGGCGCACGCTGAAGCAGTCGTTTTCGATGCCATCCTGCGCGGGCGGCCGGCGGCCGCTCGGCACTGGTTTTAGCCAGCAGCAGGGTCAGAGTGTGAGCTGGCAGGACGGCCCACCCGCAGGCTGCCCGAGTCGCAGTGCTCCATGATGATCCACGCCTCGGGCGTGCCACCGGCCCCGCCGTCGCTGCCAGCGCTGAGGTGCGCGCTGCCCATCGCGCTGCTGGGCTGGCTGCCGTCAGAGGAGCTCGGCGACACCGGGCTGCCGCTGCCAGCAGCAGACGTGCTTCGCTGGCTGCTGCTGGGCGGCCGCAGCTGGTCCTGCGCACCGCCGGCGGCGCGCGTCGGATTGACGTTGCGCGCCCGGTGTGGGCGAGGGGAGAGTGGGCGCGGCGTATCGAGCGCACCCGGCACGGGCGCGTGGCGCAGTCGATCGTCTGCACGACGTGAGGGTGGCGCAGCTTGTACGCGAGCGCCGCCACCAGCGGCATGCCCTCCGCGGCCTCGTTGCCCTCGATGACCTTGACCGCGACCGGCAGGTAGCCAAGCGCGCCGCGGCGGACGCAGCCGAACGAGCCCTTGCCGATCACGGGGCCGAGCTCCAGGCCGGCGAAGGGGATGTCCCGCGTCGCCGGCGAGCCGAGCTCGACGCTGTGCCGCGAGTCGGGCTGGAAGCTGGCGAGCCAGAGCTGCGACCCGGTCTCCGGCAGGTCCACCTCGAAGGCCTCCGCCGTCTCGGCGTTGTACGGCCTGCGGCACGCCAACGGCTGCCGCTTGGTGCGGCTGCGGCCCGCGACACAGTGCAGCAGCACCTCGCCTGCAGAGAGGGCCAGTCTGGCGCACCGCATCTCGACGCGGAACAGCTGCGTGCTCTTCAGCGCGCTCGTCGCCCGCTTGAACAGCAGCGGCGGCAGCTGGAAGACGTCGCCCCACTTGAGCTCCATGCGGCACACCTGCCACGGCTCCTGCGGCCCGGCGGCGGGGCGGGCACGCCTCAGCGAAACTGCGGGGATCGGAGCAGCGGCGGGCGCGGGCGGCGGGCAGCGATCGCGCACCTGCTTGCGCGGCTGCTGCAGCCCGAAAAGCTCCCAGAAGCAGTGGCCCTCCAGGCAGCCGGCCGGGACGCCCGTCATCGACTGGAAGGCCGCGTTGGCGTAGAGCAGCCGCCACGCCGGCTCGCTCGTGTCCAGCAGCAGCGTCGTGCACCCGTAGGCGTCCAGGCGGCAGCGCAGGCGGGCGGGCACGCGCGTGTTACTGACCCAGTACTCGCCCGCGTCCGTTGGCGGCGGGCCCTCCAGCTCGCGCACGACCATGCCGGCCAGCTTGGCCAGTATCACGCCGGCGCCCGCCGCGCCGTCGTCGCGCGGCCGCGTGTCGAGGCCCACGCTGCGGGGTGAACTCAGGTCGATCAGATCTCCGCCCGAAAGGCAAGCCCCCTGCGGTGCCGAGGGAGGGGCCGGGTGCTCACAGCGTGCCAGTCACCATGCCCTCGCTCGCGCCGATGGAGCAGGCTGCCAGGAAGCGGATGCTCGGGCTGCAGGCCACCCACGGCTGCTCGGCGCTGCATATGTCGGCGTCCGCGTCCGTGATGACGAGTGGCTTGGACAGGTCCTGGCTGGCCAGCCAGGCCCAGAAGGCGGGCAGCCAGTCGCTGGGGCCGAGCGCCGCCAGGCCGCGGGACGCCGCCACGGCCGCGCGGCCGCCGTCCACCGTCACCACCATCACCGCCGGCACCTGCATGGAGGGCGGGTTGCTCAGACCGGGGAAGGCGACGGGCAAAGCCCATGAGGCTGGACAGGCGGCGGGAAGGAGTCCCGCGCCTTGATGGCGTCGCAGGCGAGGCTGCTGACGAGCGCCATCCGCGGGTCCTCCCGCACGAGCACGCCGCCGCCCGGCGCCCAGTCGGCCGGCAGCAGGCTCGACTGCCACGAGAAGAAGAGCGGGGAGGGCGTCGCGTCCTGCAAAAGCAGCGAGCAGTGCGATTTCAGCCGCAAGATCGCAATGGACCTTTGTTGTCATCAAAGGTAAGACTGCCTTGTGCAGCCCTACCGGTTCAGCGGCCACCAGAGCCACCAGCTGCGCCTTCAGCGCCTCGCAGTCGGCGCGCAGGCTGCGCATGTCCAGCCGCGCCTTCTGCAGCTGGCTGCTGGCTGCACCAAAGCCCCGCTCCAGTGTGGCAGCATACTTCTCCAGCTCTCCGACGAGCTGCTGCTTGCTAGCCAGCGCATCCTGCAGCGCCGCCACACTGCCGCGGCAGGCCGCGAGCTCTGCCGCCCGCTGCTTGCATGCGCGAGCCTGCAATTGCACAGCCAATATTATGATATTATGGCCAGACGATGAGGTAGCCGGCTGATTGCCACGCACTGAAATTAATGGGCGGGTGTTGACAATGCAAGTGCAGACCCGCACTGCATGCAGCGATACTGCGCTGCTCAACTCGCTGCAATGTGCTTCATGGCCACGCCCTTCTCGAATCGGCATCAGTACATACATTGGGACCCCAATGCAACGACACCTCTGCCCAGGAGTGCCTGCCTGACCCTGCTGCTCTGATGGGACGTCCTTGGGCAGTTGCTGGCCCCGAGCTGGTTGCAGCGCACCGCCAGGGCAGCCAGGCACGCGACGGCCAGCGCGCCCGCTATGGCGGCGGCGCCGAGCTGCAGCGCCCATCTCCGGGCGGCGGCAGCGGCCAGCTGGGCCGCGTCCCGCTCGCGGACGAGGGCCGCCAGCCGCGCCTCCAGCTCGCGAGCGAGGCTGGCCTCAGCCGCGGCCTTGGCCTCGGCCTCGGCGACGCGCACCCTCAGCGCGCCGCGCTCGGTGAGGAGGTGGCGCCCGGCCACAAAACACAACGCGAGGACGAAGACGAGGACGTGGGCGATGCCCGGCGTCCGGCGGGGCCCGATACGCCTCCTGCCGATGGCACAGTCGTTAGGGAATGATGATGCAAAACGAAGGAGCTGAGGGCTGACGGGCAGCTCCGAGGTTTCCGATACGCTGCCTGATTGACGCGCACGGACAGCACTGAGAGGGTCCAAAAAGCGGGCAAGCCGAGTGGCGAATGTCCGGAACGACGGTTGAAAAGAAGAAAGACGCGCACCGGTCCGCCATCGCGTCCTCTTGATGGGAAACCTGCGGCGTTCAAACGGCCTCAGGCTTCAGACGCCACCAGATGGCAACGTCAACCATCCAGAAAAGACCCTGATGAGAGCTCATAGCCCGTTTCCTGCGGGGCTCGGATGTCGTTTGAACATCGGCCCCGGCGGGATTGGCGCGCGAAAGCGAACAAGGTCGCAAAAAACAGCACAGACTGCGGGTGTACGGCATGCGAAACAGCATACTGTGCCTATGTTACACGATCCTAGGCGGTGGTGCGGCGGTGAAGGCCAAGCAGGCTGGTCGGATGTGAGCAGATGCAGCGTGGAGGAGAGAGTCCCTGCCTCGGCGGAAAACTTCGGAGCGGTTGTGATGGATGAAGTCGTCTCCAGAGTATGTCCACGTTTTAGCAAACCACACTCTGCGCGAGAGCAGCGGGGTACCCAACGGGTAGGAAAGGCAGCCAGGCTGTTCGGAGCGCCTGGCACGGCTTGAGGATGCTTCCGGATCGCATACCTGATACAGTCAGTTCGCTGAACATCATCCTGCGCACAGCCAGCATGCTGCAGGGGATTCCGCGAAGAGCTTCAGGGGAGATTGCTAATCTATTCATCAAGATGGTGGTAAATGGTGGTCCCCGAGGAGTCGGCCAACACTGGTCGTTGCAATCATGGCTCAGCATATCCCTGAGACATGCGGCCCTTACACTCTGCTACCATTCGGTGATCGCGCATGAACGTCACCGCTTCTCAGCGGAGATCTGGACATTCCCAATCTGCTCAGCGGAAGGCATCTGGAGCAGCCGCTCCTCGAGACGGCGCTACTTTTAGAGATGGTGGCTTTCCAACCCAGCTGATTATCGTGCATTTGCACAATGGATGGAAACAGGCTTCAAGAGAAGGAGAAGACATGTTGAGGAGCTGCCTGCATGCGTCTCTGCCAAAGCTGCGCCGCGAATGCACAGCGCTGGTGGCTCCATCCAAAGGGCGCGATAGTGCCCTTAGTTGGCGTGCGTAGGCCTGGATTGCCCTCAATCGTGCATGCCAGGGCAGCAGTGGGCAGGACTGGATCTGAGGCGCTGCCGCAGTGGTGCAGCGTTGCAGCCAAATGCACGCCTGCTCGCCGTGACAAGGCAGCAGGCGTCCGGGGGGAGGGGGTTAAGGCACCGATTCTGCCTCCCTGTCAGCCTAGGAATGCCAGCACGTTCTGATGCGCTGGCGCCTGCTGAGACGATGCAGTTCCATTTGGCTGCCAGCATCGATTACCATGAACAAGAGACCCCAGAGGACGCGGGCACACCACAGCACTCAGACCCAGACGTGAGAAGTTCAGCACCCTTGTTGAGCAAGCGCGAGCAGAAGGACCTGCGGCAATTGGCCGACAGTCAAACAACAACCACCCACGAAAGCGCCCGCCAGTCCCTGCCGCGCAGAACGCCGGCCACAGGCGTGGCAGCCGCCCAGCGGCAGCCGGGCCTGGCCTCGCTGGCGTGGGGGTCCACGGCAACTTGCATCTCGTCAGGCCGGGCGCGGCAGCTGCCGCCAGCCCCAGCGCAGCCTCAGGCGCCGCCAGCCAGGAACTGCTGCACGAGTGTGCGGATGGAGCAGTAGAGGCCGAGGGCCGCGAGGGCCAGGGCGAAGGGGATGAGGCCGCGCAGCAGCCAGCGCTCGCCCCTCGGCAGCGAGCCGCCGGCCAGGATCAGCAGGCAGGCTGCCGGCAGCGCGTACGCCCCGGCCAGGTCGCCGAGCGAGGCGATGACGGCTGCCACCTGCGGACAGCAAGCTACAGGCTGAGCCACAAGCGGCTAGCCGCCAGCCTGCTTGCTGGCACAGCCGATACAATAGTCTAGGGGACCTCCCACACCACATCTGCTGGCAGTCTGTGCTGTTTCAGGATCGCAGCTCTCGGACAAGCTAGTCGTGGGGAGAGGAAGAGGGCGGCACCGTGGAGAAGAAAGGAAAGATGGCGGCAACCAGGAAGGCGATGGCGATGCCGCCTGCACTGACGCCGCCCCACAGCAGGCTGCTGGGCGCGGCCGCCCGCGCATCGCTCCTGCATCAGAAGGGCGGGCCACTGAGCCGACGCCACAGGCCTGGCAGCACCGGCGCTCAGGCACCATCAGATTGTGCAGGCCGCCCTGAGAGCGGAGGCCAAGGGAACTTGCGGAAACCCGGTCGCAAACAAGCTTGGCGGGCGCTCACCAGCCGAGCGCGGGCGCCGCCAGGTGCAGGACCTGGTCCGTCCACACGTTGAGATTTATCTGGTAGGCGAGGATGCAGTGCGCCAGCAGGCCGGCGTTCATCAACGGCGTCCCAACCGGGTCACGCGGCAGGATGGAGGTGATGGGCCGGCTGTGGTCAAAGTCGGGCCCCAGCCGCCAGTAGCTGCAACGCGGCGCAGCTAAGAAGCTCAGCCTCCGGACGCTGCCACAAAGGGAGGGGGGGGGGGGGGGCTGCTGCCCCCCGGGCAGGAGGCCAGGGGGAGGGAGGCGCGCCCGACGCCGCCCATAACCAGGTAGGCGGCGCTCATCAGCACGCCGGTGACGGCCACCGAGCGCGGGAAGTGGCGCCGCAGCCGCATCTGCATTATGTATCGGGCCCAGTTCACCTGCGGGGCACCGGCAAGGCGGGCCTCAGCCGGCCCTGCCTGGGGGCATGTTCCTCCAGCAGGGCGGCGGCAGCTGGCACTGCGCTGCTGGCTGGGCGCACGCCCCCTCCCGTTGCCCCCCGCGGGGCAGCCGATCAGGGAACGGACACGCATGCTCCCTTGCAGCGACTGCCGCGCACGCGAGGCAGGCCGGCTGCCAAGCAGCCATGCCAGCCTCCTCGAGGTGATGCGGAGCCGAAGGAAACGGGAACACCCCGCACTCACGGCTCCCAACAATGGCGCACTGCGTTGCAAGGCCTGAATGAGTCACAGATTAGTAAGCCTGCCTGGCCGCCGTAGGTGAAGACGACGTCCAGCAGCGCCACGAACGGCGTGTTGAGGTCCGCCGGCCGGTGGACCCACTCGGTCGGGGTGGCGGCCGGCGGCAGCGCGGCCAGCTTGCCGACGGCGACGCCCACCGACAGCAGCATGCCGGCCGTGCCGATCCAGCTCAGGGCGGCGACGTGCTCCAGGTGCTTGAACTGCGGGAAAATGGGCATTTCCCGTTCATTTCGGATGGTTCCAGGAGCATTGCGATGGGCTGGGTCGTCCACGCAGAGCGTGCTTCCTGCTCGGCCTGATGAGGAGTCTTGTGGTGGCCAGGCAGACTCAGGAGCTGAGGGCTGGGGAGGCGGGGGCGAGCTGTGGGAACTGGTGGCAGCTTGCAGGCGGCCGGCAGCGGCTCGGCTTGGAAAAGGGAGTGAGGCGTGCCTGGCCCAGCGGCAGCATGACTGCGGCCACGAGCGCGCCCAGCGCCCATTTGGACAGCCCCCGCAGGCCGGCCATCTGCTGCAGGCTCTCCACGCTGGTCAGCTGGAAGATGGTCGGGTTGCACAGGATGGTGGTGTGCACGCACAGGAAGACGAGCCACTGCCCGGGCCAGCCTGGCAGCGCGGCGCGGGCAAAGTGGTCGAAAACGCGCGCCCGAGGCACCTGCGGCCAGCAGGACGCGTGGGGAGGTGAGGCGGACAGACAGGGGTGTGGCCGTCCGGCAGTGTGCAGAGCTGAGCCGGCAGTTGTCGCGCTTGCAAGGGCTCCACACAGGAATCTGCGACTGGG
The DNA here is from genome assembly GCA_003568905.1 of Trebouxiophyceae sp. KSI-1. Lineage (NCBI taxonomy): Eukaryota > Viridiplantae > Chlorophyta > Trebouxiophyceae > Trebouxiophyceae sp. KSI-1. The sequence goes on from BHFV01000938.1 coordinate 7,758, forward strand.
CTGAGGCTGTGGCAGGTGCACGCACCCGCTGGCTGAGCAGTGTGAAGAGGCGGGCCGAGTAGAGGAGCCCCAGGAAGCAGAGTGCCATAGCGGCGAGCGCCAGCAGCCAGCCGAGACGCGCAAAGTCGGCCGGCAGCGTGAGCGTCCCGAGGCCAAACATGTCACCCAGGAGGATGAATGTCATGCTCGTCCATGTGACATTGCCGCCGCCACTTTCCCCCTTGTCGCCGCCGCCCTGCTCTTCGTCTGCAGCCAGCCGGCCGCCCACCGCAGTTCAGTTGCCCAGGACACGGCTGGGTGGCAGCGCCCACTTCATCAGGAGTGCCGAATTCGACGGTGCGTGTAGTCCTCTACAGCCCTCAAGCGTCCCTGCTCCTCCTGGGCAACTGCAACCGGTCACTGCCAGCCGCTGATGTTCACGTGGATTCGATTCACTCCGGAAAGTTGGCAATGCAGCCGCGCGCACCTCCTTCGAGCAGCGGGACGGCCGCTTCCTCGAGCGGATCATCGCTGGCAAGTCTCGTTCCCGCAACGTCGCCCGCTTCCGGTTGCGCAGACGCAGATGGCGCCGGCGTTTCGGCGGCGCCTGCCTCTGCGGTCGACGCCCGCAGCATGGCAGCCCGTGCTTCTCTGCTCGTGCGGATCTGAATCTAAAGTTCCAATGAACTCGCCACAAAGAATTCCAGGGCAGAAAAAGCAAAACACATGCCGACAGCTAGGCCAGCATCCCAGCCTCTGTAGCAGCCGCAGCACTACAGGCCGTACAAGCGCCCTCCAACTCGCAGCTGCAGCCCGCCTCAGGAGCGCGCGTTCTGGCCGCCTGAGCGGAAGCCGATGTTCAGGCTCTTCATCGCGGCAAAGGAGCCGGCCATCGTCTCCCGCATCCGCTCGCCAGCAGCCGCCGCACTCGCCCGCGCGGCCGCCGTGTTGGCGCTAAACCTGCGATGGCGCGCCGCCGCGGCGCTGCCTCAGCCACGTGTCCCTGCAGGCTTTTCTCGGCAGCCGGCTGTGGGAGCACATCCAGGTGGGGGCGGCCGTGCCTGAATCGAGCGGCAAAGTCCTGCGCGCCCGCCTGGCCCGCGGCTGCCGCGCCGGCCAGCCCGGCGGCTGTCACCCTCGGCAGCTGCGCGGCGGCCAGCGCCTGCTGCCCGCCCGGCCGCGCCTCCCGCCGCGCGAGCGCCTCGGCCAGGCTGGCCTGCTCCTGCCGCTTGAGCACCTGCGGCCGCCGATTCAGGCCTCAGGGGGCATCGCCGCTGTCACCCACACCCAGGGAAGCAGGCGGCTCCTGAGGCACGCCTGGCCCCACCCAGCAGCAGCCTAGTCGCGGGCTGAGCCTGCTGGAGCAGTGAGCAGATTGGGCAGGGCAGGCTGGCAGGGCTGTGGGGTGGGCAGGAGAGCGCGCCTTAAGGTCGAGGATGCGCTGGAAGAGGGCCGGGGGCGCGGCCGGCAGCAGGGCGGCAAAGTTGTCAGCCAGGTTCTCGGGGCGACTCCCGATCACCTGCCAGCAGCTGTCAAGCTTGAGAGCGAGCCCAACGGTGCTCTTTTTGGGACGGGGCGGCCGCGGGTTGCTGCGCTGGCGGCGGCGGAGATGGGCGCAATCTCGAAAGCAATCAGCAGGTGCCAAAATCACAGCCGAGCTGGCCCCACGACCCCTCTCCAGCGCGTGAGGCAGCTGGCAACGGCACATGCAGGATCCAGCCTTGAGCACATCAGGGGCGGCTGTCACCTTGAGCAGCGCCTCCGCCTTGCCCATCTCGCGGCCGACGTAGCCGAGGTAAGCCGCCGGGACGGCGGGCGCCGCCTCGCCGCCGCCAGGCAGGCCTGCAGGCATGCGGCTCGGCTCAGGTTGCTGGACGCGCCTGCTGTGCTGGCTGCTCTGTTGGCGGCCGGCATGCTGCCGTGTGGCAGCCGACGCAAGCATGCCTTGCCTCACATGCTTCCCCCCTGCTGGCTTCCTGACAGGCAGAGGCTGGGGCCTGGGCGCTCGCCTGCGGCCGGGAACTCCAGCAGCACCGCCTTGATCGCCTGCGTGTCCAGCAGCAGCTGCTGGCTGCCGGCCTCGCTGATCTTGCGGCACCTGCGCCCCGCCCGCAGCCCAAATCAGCCGCACGTTCTCCTGGAACCAGCACCAGCCGTGGGGCGGCTGGAGCGGCGGCTCAGTGGCTGCCCGGCGGCCGGCAGCGCTTGCAGCTGCAGCTGCAGATGCGCGCACTAACTGCTTCAAGGCCCAGCACAGCTCACCTGACTGGCCAGCCGCCCAACAGAGCTGCCTGCCTGGGCATAGGTGGTCGGCCCACCAGCCGATCGCAAGAGGCCCGGCTGGGGTTCTTGTGGCAGCTGCAACCGACGCATGTAACCGCCTCTTGTGTAACTGTCGCACGTGCGCACCTGAGGATGTAGTCGCTGTAGGCCGGGCAGAAGCCGGCCGCCAGCTTGTCGCACGCGTACCGCCAGTGCGCCTCGCTCAGGCCGGCCGCCAGCTGCGGGCCAGCTTCCGCGAGCGTCCGGGAGACGGCGTTGACGAACTCCGACTGGTCGCCGACCTGCGGGCGGGCAGTAGGTAGAATTTGACGGTCATCTGACGGTTTCCCGTCCGAATGACAGCGGACGAGCATGTTCTTTCTGTCGAAAAGCGTCGCATTATCGAGGCCAGCCCAGGTTTCCTGCAGCCCGATTATGTTTCTTGTGGATGCAAGATTGGAGGGAATCTGTGAACTAGAGGATGGCGTGCACTCTGCAGCGGATCGCCCGGGCCGGCTGCACAGCACGCCAGGCAGCCGGTGTGGCGGCGCGGAAACGCCAGTAGCTGTCGGAAGCTCCCCCTGGCTTCAGGGAGTTCCACATATCTGCCGAAGCTAGTGGAGAGCCTGCAGGAGGGAATGGAGCGGGGGGGGGGGGGGGGG